>JAJOOO010007141.1:0-22794 GCA_029582685.1 Solanum piurae | reverse complement strand
CTTCATTCATCATTGCAATGAAGTTTTGCTCTTCAAATTCAATATCATTTGCTAAACTAAGCCTTGCTACCCCCTCCAAAATTTCCTCAGATTTGAGTAAACCAGCTCCTACAGCAGCTAACCAACAGCACAGTAGCACATACAGAGGATCCCCTGTCTATCAATAAGGCAAAGGAAATCAAGGTCAATAATCGATAGATAAACCAAGGCACGCCACTTGATTGCAAGTGAAAATTACCTTGCCGCGTCGATCTCGAAATTCATAAAAAGCTCTTGAATCATTAATGGAGCACTTGTTACCGACTCGCCTCCTGAACTCAGCAAAATCAATAAAATCACCACCAACACCACCTTCCTCATTGACAATTCTGGCTATGAGACCAAAAACAGGGAGTGAACCGATGACCTTATTAGCGAAACTGGAAATTGGATTTGTGGTCTCATCCATATAAGCCTTGACGAGCAAGACGGCACCGCCATTGGAGTTGGAAGCTGTTTTATTATTATTCCTTGTGGATGGAAATGTATAGAAACGTCGAAAGTAACGAAGAGAGGGAGAGATTGAATTGCAGTAGATGGAGGAGGAAGAAGAAGGAGAGTGGAGAGAGGAGACAACCACCATAGTGTTACATGTGGTGGACGTTCAATCTTTGTTTTGATATTGCCCCCTTTTGTTTATCTTTTGGGAATCTATCTGGCTATGAGCTTCATTATCTACTCTAAAATAATACAGTAGTACTAGTATATAGTTAAAAAAAATTAAAATCATCTACTTTTTTGTAGCCCCTTTAATAAAATTAAATTTATTTAGATACTTATAGCATATTTGATTAAATTTTCAAAAATACTTGGTTAAGAAATTAAAGATTTTTTATTTTGAGTAATAGTAGAAATACTTATTTTTAAGAAGTTTTAAAAGCAATTTTTTTTCTAATTATCTTTTAAAAATTTGGCCAAACACAAATTACTATATTACTATTGATGAAAATAGTTTATATATAATATATATTGGTTAGTCAAACACAAACTATTGTTTTTTAAAGTTTTTTTTTGAAAAATAATTCTAATATAAATGCTTTTTAAAATAAGAAAATTTAAAAACTTGACCAAACATGCTAGTAGTTTTTTTCTTTTTCAAGTTAAATTTGTGTTAGATTAATTAATTTCAAATAAACTTTTATTAATATTAGAACAATAATTGTGCTTGATCATTGTTCTTAAAGTAATTTTAAGGAAAAACATCATTTTTAGCTTATAAAAAATAGTTTCGGTATAAGTATTCCTCTATTTTTTATTAGATATCTCGAATTAAAATCTTTCATATATTATAATAGAAAATATTTTATATTCAAAAGTTACATTTTGTAAACTTATCTAAATCAGTCGAACCAGAAAGCAAGTATGAAACACATGCACGTGAAATTAAAGATCTTAAAACCCCATTGTTAGTGGCGAATGCTCACTGGCGCACTGCCTCTCTGGCCCCAATTCCCTAGCGGACGGCGTGTGTCGCTTGCTGCTGCAGCAATAGAACAGAAATTAAAAGAAAAAATGCATAAGTACCCTCAGTCTATGTCCAAAATTTTTGAGACACACCTAGCTTTTAATTATCTCCAAACTTATTTTATATATAATTTTTTACTCTTTTTCGGCCTACGTGAGACTATCTTGTGGGCTCAGCGTGTGTTGATAATTTTTTCAAGGATAGTGTCACGTAAGCCGAAAAGAAATAAAAAATTATAAATAAAATAAGTTTGAGAGGGTAATAGGACCTTAGAGTAAATATTAAGTGTGTCTCAGAAATTTTGGACATATTTTTTACTCCTTTTCGGCCTATGCATTTTCCCAAATTAAAATAAAGAGACTTTGGCGGCACTACTATATCACTACTCACATTCTCCTTCCCATTTTCGTGCAAATTAAATATACTCTTCCTCCTACTCTACGCCAGCTGCTCTCTCTTTCTCTCTCCTTTCGGCACCTCAAAAGGTATGTAAACGCTTTCGCAATTACTCAACCGTTATCCTTTAAATATGAATGTTAGGTTTATTCATTTTGCAATTTTCCGTTGTTTCTTCTGTGCTGTGTAGAGTGGTGAAGTAGAGAGCCAAGGGTGAGTATGGGAGCTTTTTCAAATGAAGAACTCAGTTTCTCTTCCAATTTCAACTTCGCTTCCTCTCAAGATCTCAGATTCTCTAAGCAAATCCATGACAACGTTCACGGCAACATCTACATTGATCCGGTATGTCGCTGTCTCTCACTCTCTGCCGGCTAGTTTACCTTCTACATTTCTGTACATGTTTATACCTGCACTGTTTCAATTTATAGGTATTTAGTTTTTCTTTTGTTTTGTTGCTAAAGAGCAATTTCAAATGTGTATGCTATATAGCCAAAAGTGTACTACTGTTTTAGAGGAAATTGATAACTGTCAATGAAATAAATGAGAATTCAGAGCTATTTTGAGTTGCATTCATTCATTTTTGTTATCCAAAGTTTTCTATGGGTAAGTCGTCGCTAAAATTGTACCCGCGTATTAGCCAAATTTGATAACTGTCAAACTGAATAAATGAGTTCAAACCTATTTTGAATATCAATTCGTAAGTTTTTGTTATCCACAATTTTCCTAAAAATCTTCAACAAATAAAAAAAAACTTATCTAGAACGCTTGTGCCTAAATTTTGATTTTGTTTCACTTAATGAAAGATTAGTGACCGTGTGACCATAACAATTAACAAGACAAGATGATTATTTCTTCATTCATGATTTATTCGAGAAGCATATCAAGGTCAAAATTCATAAGTTTGTTTTGCTGGTAAGAATGGATCGATCTCAAAAGAAATGAGAGTAACAAAGTGTTTTCCGACACTGTCCTTGGTTAACCTGTGATGCAATCCTCCTTCAGCTTTCAGGCTAAAACATGTATTTTATCCAATAGATCAAGGAGTTGTTATTCACCCGTATTTATTTATTAGTGTGCGAGTGTTTACCAGGCAAGATAGACACTAGAGTGTGGTGGTTACTGTTTTCTCATTGTGATTTCAGATCTACACTCTTATTTTCACTATTCTTATACATGTTCTTTAACTTCTTATTGAGAGCTTTGTGCAAAGAAGTACTGGAAGTTTAATCTTTTCTGAACTTTGCAGCTCTACTTGAAGTTCATTGACACAGAACAATTTCAAAGGCAAGTTTCCTTATCATGTACTTCTAGTAGTGTAGTAGTAGCGGTAGATCTCAGTTTATTGCATGCCGACTGTAAATATATGTACTTTGTCGAGTATATGTTTTCATATTGGCAGCAAGCTGCCTATGACCTGATGGTCATCTTTTATTTTCTTTCTTTTTCGTTTGTATGTTCAACACTTTCTCATGAGAGCTTTACTAGAATTATTGAAACTGTTTTTTTCTTTTGTTTTCCAGGCTTCGTGATCTTAAACAACTAGGTAAGTTACTATCCCTTGTTCCCTATTTGCATACATGGTTGCAGGCTTGTTTATGCTAGAACATCAAATTTAGCTTTGTGATTCGATATGGGATTTGAAGAAGTTTTCTCATCTAGCAGCTACATGTCCGCTGAAATGCTTGGCATCCCAAATTTTAGTTCTTTCATATTGCAAAATTATTACTAGTAAAATGTGGGATGCCATAAAAGATGTAAATAACCTGTAATTTTATTGTAAGTGATTTTGGTTACCAAAACTATGATAAAATTGATAACTATCTTTGCCTCTTAAATATGTTCTGAAATTATCTGCAACTTTCAGCTTCACTTTGTGAATAGCAGTGACACTTGAATGTAAATAGTCTGTTTCAACTTCAGAGGTATCTAAATTGTGGTTGCATTTCAGACTGTAGTGGGATCCTTGTAAGGTCTTAAGGAAATTGCAAGATATCTTGTTTCTTAGTGTCCTATGAAGACATATCTACATAGGTTATTCAAATTCTGGATATTCATGTAAATGATGACTTAAGAGCTCATAATTAGCTTTTAAAGCCCTGCATGCATATGTCCCATACAAGCCTCTTGCAGAGGCAGAGGCAAGCCCAAGGGTTACAAGCCTAGATGCAAGTTACAAAAAGACTATATGGTCTCCTATTGCTCAATGGGTAAATTTCACCTTCTGTTAAAATGAGATCCATGTTATCTGTTCGAGAAGTTTAAATCATCCATCTTCCACTCAGTACTTGATGCAGCCATTGGCATTTACTGTTATGCTCAATGTTGGTGGAAACCTTGTAAATCCAGGGGTTAACAGCCTGGTAGTTACTTGAATTTGTTACTAACATGAGCTCTTGGATTCACTTTAAGGTGTGGCACACATGGTTTACCCAGGTGCAGTGCATTCTAGATTTGAGCATTCCCTTGGAGTGTATTGGCTTGCCAATGAAGCTGTCCATAAGCTTAAAACCCACCAAGTATGAATTTGTTTATACTATTATTTTGGTTTCTCAATTTGATACTACCTGAGGGGTTCTCATGTAATCCTAGTGTTCCTTTTACAGGGTATGGAGCTTGGAATTGATCACTTTGATATACAAACAGTGAAACTTGCAGGTAAGTAATATGGAATGCCTGTGCATGGATTGCTCTTCCTAATGCAGAATAATGAAGCTTCCATTCCATTGTGGTTGAATTTCTCAGGTCTTCTGCATGATATTGGACATGGACCTTTTAGTCACTTGTTTGAACGCGAGTTTCTTCCTCAAGTTCGCAATGGATTGGACTGGTAATACTTTCATGTGGAATGAATTCTGTTATTTAGATACCTCTCAAAGATATAGGTCACATTCTCATGCTATTCAATTTTTCTAGGCTAGTAAGAATTGAATTTTTGACATTTCCGATTCCCTGCAACATACTCAATCTTAGCAGAAGCTTCTACTTTTAGTAAGGGCTTGAAGTGATCAAATAAGGAAGAAATGGATTTTACTTTTTTAGAGCGAGAATGCTTTCATATTGCCTTCTTGGATGCAAGTCTTTAGGAAAGCTCTAGTTTTTCCCTTTTAACTTCAATAAATCAATGTCTCTATCCCAAATTAGTTGGACAGTTTTATCACTTAATCATAGGAAACAAAGTTATGCTTATAGCATACATTATGTGGTAAAAATCCCAAAGTTGTAATTAATCATGGTGGAGGACCTTGTCATATGATGATTTTGTTTAGTTGTTTCCAACTGTTTGTGTCTGCTCTTGCCTGCAGCTTGTAGTGTTGATATTGAGAAAATATTTCCTAGTTAACTATCTTAATATTTTTGTTGTTCAAGTTTCTTTGAAGCTTCTTGCACTCATAATGAGGTGATGTCATTATTATGGTGTAGTGCATATTAATGACCTTTTCTTCTGTTTTATTTTAGGTCTCATGAGCAAATGTCTGTGGATATGATTGATCACATTGTTGATGAGCGTCGTATTGATATTGATTCAGGAACCATTAAAAAGGTCAAGGTAAGATGAATTATTTTGATTTATGCTAGCTGATATCATACGAGATGAGAATGTTAGTTTGCTTATAACATGTAGTATTTGTCAGTTTAAAAAAAAAAATATTCCCTCTGTTTCAACTTGATTGTCCTGTTTTGACTTGACACGAAATTTAAGAAAATAAAGAAGACTTTTGAATCTCGCGGTCTTAAATTAAAGATATGTAGAATGTACCAAAATTGTCTTTTAAATTTGTGGTCTTAAACATGCCATGTGAAAAGTTAGAATTAAAGAGTTGCCAAAAAAGGAAAGAGGCACTTTTTTTTAAACGGGCTAAAACGGAAAGTAGGACACACAAACTGAAATGGAGGGAGTATGAAGTATTTGTGCAAACTTGTATTGTCTCCAAAAGCAATTTGAATTTGAGGTGCTACTCAAGTATGGTAGACACGTGGAACTTTGGATGACATCAGCTATTGGCTGAAAGAGAATTTGTATTTTTGGAACTAAAACCTGCAAAGAGATAGCTTCTTTCATTAAATTCTCTTGAGCTACTAGTAAAGAAAAAGCTTCTGCTGATTTGCAATGCTCTTCTTTACAATGCTTTTCAATGGTAACTGATGTCAGATCTTAGTAAACGAATTCTACGACCAAGTTATGACTATACATTGGTTGAGCTAATAAAGTTATTCACCATTCATGTGAGTTATTATTACTTCATGCAAATTCTACGACCAAGCTATGACTACGTTGGTTGAGATAATGAAGGTATACACTGTTCATGTGAGTTACTATTTCTTCATACAGCTAAAAGCAAATTGATTGTACATGCCACAAGTCATCATAAGACTTGTTTATATTGTAAGCAGGAAAATTTTTAAACGTGGCCCTTTGACCTCTATATTTGACAGGAAATGATACTTGCTAGTTCCAAGTTTACGTTGACAAAAGTAAGTCCTTCTCTTTCCACTTTCCAGCACATAGTTATCAGGAGGAAAAAAACGTGGTTCTTGCAATTTGACTGTTGTCGTTTGACATGCATTTACACTTCAATCTGGAATTTTTAGCTTTTTATGCTCATCATTTCACATCATATTCCATTTTTGAAACTTGTGCACTGCTTCAATTTGATTGATTGATATGTAGAGCTCAAGGGAGAAGCAGTTCTTATATGATATTGTGGCTAATGGTCGTAATGGAATCGATGTTGACAAGTTGGTTTCTCAACTATAGATTATTCTCTCCTCTTTTTTTTTTCCAACCTATTCTTTTCCAGCTTTCACTGGATGAAGCTTTCATTGATTTGCAGGTTTGATTACATTGTCCGAGATAGTCGAGCGTGTGCTGTAGGATGCAATTTTCAGTTCGAGAGGTTTTTTCTTTCATCTTCTTGGTTATTGTAAATCAACATCTTTTCACAAATATCTTAGAGAAAGGAAAAATAATTCTTTACCATGAAACTGTCTTCATTTTCTGTAGGTTGATGGAAACTATGAGAGTATTGGGAGATGAGATATGCTATCGAGCCAAAGATTGTTAGTACTCAAGTCTTACCATGATTATTTATTTTTGTTTGACTTGTGGTCTTATTATTTGTGTGGATAAATCCTCAGATTTAACCATCCACAAGTTATTTGCCACACGAGCTGATCTACACAGAACTATTTATACTCACGCTAAAGTGAAGGTACATAGCTAATTTGATGAAGTTGTGCACTGATTTTCTCACCAGCATATCTGAAATGTGGAAGTTATCATTTTGTATGTCATTTTTAAGTGTGGAGATTTTCAATTTGTTTTCCCATCATTGTACAGGCAATAGAGCTTATGATTGTAGATGCACTAGTGAAAGCAAATGATTATCTACACATATCATCACATATAGAGCATCCTTCTGAATACTGGAAGGTCGGCATGGTCTTTTTGTTAGCTTCAACCTCCTTAATTCATGGAACCATGAAAATAACTTCTCTGTGTATGTGGAAGTAGTTAGATGACACCATTTTAAAAACCATTGAGACTGCTCCAGACCCGGAACTGAAGGAATCTAGGGATTTGATCCTTCGCGTTCGAAGGAGAGATTTGTACCAGGTACTGAGGTTATCTAATGGGTGTTGATTAAGCGGTTATATGAGTATTATTGAATGTTCGAAGTTTACGGTCAACTCTTGTTTCTGTACATTGCAGTTCTGTAATGAGTATGCTGTCCCAAGAGACAAAATAGAGCATTTCAAGGATGTCACGGCACATGATATTGTCTGTTCGCAGGTAGCTAACATATAGTAGTCTCTGTTTTTGGGAGTCTTTAGTAGTTCTATGGTAATAATCATTATCTTACAGAAAAGTAGCGGTGAGATACTTAATGCAGAGGATGTTGCTGTGACCAATGTCAGGATAGATCTGACTCGCGGGAGGCATAATCCGCTTGAAAGGTTTGTCAAAATGGGTCATCCTATGCAGTTCTTGCACTTGCACAGGACTTCTCTATCTATCCCTCTCCTCCACTTTTATCATCATTCTGAGCCTTTTAATTTATTTTCTTTGTATGCTGGTTGGACGTGTTGCCTCTGCCAGTATCCATTTTTTCAAGGTACAGACTATGGGTTCTACAAGTTTGAGCATCAAAATCTATTCAATTACGCTTCTTGTCTGCATTTCATCTTTCCTGACCTCACTCCTAATGATTTGATTGAAATTAAGGATTATGAAAGTGACGAGAAGTTCTCTATACCTGATGATCGCATCAGCCACTTGCTGCCATCATCATATCAAGATATGATTGTGAGAGTCTACTCCAAAAAGCCCCGCCTGGTCTGTCCAGATAAAGACTCTGCATTTGTTTCTTTGTATTCTTCTCCATTATGTCTGATCTCAGTTTTTTTGTATCCTACTCAAATTTTCAGGTGGAAGCTATTTCTGATGCATTTGAAAATTTCCAGTTAAAGACTTATGGAATAAAAGCACAGGTTCATGCAACACCGGAGAAAAAAAAACGCCGTGTATGATATTTCCCCCAGTCATCACTACAAAATATATTCTACAGTAGGTCTATTTGGTTATAGTATATCTCAAGCAACATATTACAGCCAATTTGTACAGAAGTCTTTAAATGACACGTGAAAGGGCTCTCAAGAGTTATACTAGAGTTTTTGTAGAAGTTGCTACCATTTACTGGATATGATAATATCCTCCCAGAATTCTCAACATTTTTCTGTATCCTAGCACAAAAAATGGATTCTTGGTATGACCGACTTCTGAATATTGCAGAAGCTCATGCTTCCGTAATACCTTCTCTTTCTACTCGGTGGTTGGTGAATGAATATATGTTAAGAGGATTTTGATGTACCTGAAGTTTGTTTATTTGCTTAGTTTTTGAAGGAAAGAGCAACAGTTATATTCACGATGAGTACCATCTATTTTGACTTGAGCAGAATTTGCAAGTTGCAACTGCAGAAAGGTAACACTAAAACTCTTGAGATTTATAGCAGGAATCAATTTTTGATGGGGTCTACGTATAATCTTGGCACTCTTTTAATTACGCCTTATATTGAAAAGTACTGATCTTCCATGGAACAACATATTAGCTGGGAAATAGTCGTGCTTCTCTATCTTTTGAAATTGATGTATAACCTTTTTGGTACTAAGCAGCACTAGATTGTTGATTGTAGTTTGATTTTTCATGCATGCCATTGATGATGAGTTGAACAGAGTGCACTCTTAAATTGGAGATGGTTAATAATGAATTCTTTTTTAAATCAGTTAAATTCCCATGATCATTAATTTTGATGTTCATATAAATGGAAAAAAAAAACATTATTTGAAATTTATGAAGTGGCCTTAATCTTTTTAAGAAAAAAGTGAATTAACTTTTATGGATTAAAACAGGTCCTTAGTTTCTTGATAGATAACTAGTCAAGGGATGTAACTTGTAATTTCTAGGATAGTTCAAGGATGTAGTTTAAAGTTAAATTTATAATTAAAGGATGTTTTTGGCCATTTACTAGCTTTGTTTTGCCCCTTTTTATAAGAATGGACTGGTGTCGATTATGATCCTGCGAAGAGAGTAAGTGAAGCAAAAACAGATAAAGTGAAAAACAAGTATTAATATAAAAGTGAATTGATGTTTGCTAGATTGATCCTCTCCCGTTCTATTTTGGGAATAGAATCTCCAGATCAAATATGGTAGACTTGGTTTTCATTCTTGATTGATGGGACCTGCAGTAAAACAGATTGAGTGTCATCATTAAAACTTAAAGAACTTGAGGGTTAACACATGTGAATGCCCAAACTTGGAGAATGGAAGCAGGGCAACAGCCACTTCAATGGAAACTCAATCTCCATGCCAAGGCTCAGAACTTCAGTCTTCAATTTTTTTTTACCGAATTGCAGGTTTTTCCTGTTCTCTCTCAAGTTCAAGTACTATACATTCTTCATCCATCTTAAATCTCAAACAAACCCAAACCAAAATCCCTGAAATCAAGACTCCGACGTCCCAACAACAACAGCAGCGTTACTAGTTCCAATTCAAAGACCAAGACAGGGATTTCTTAGAGTTCAGTGGTGTTAGGAAACCTAGCCCTCTTCATTCAATCAATCAATCTATCATGGGGAGAAACTTGGAATCTCTATACTTATTTTTATCCTCTTTGCTTCTTTATTTTTCAGGGTTTTGTAATTGGTGATGCTTCTGAGACAAGTAAGAAAAGAAAAAACCCAAACATTGAATCTGCCCTTCGCTTGCCAAACTTCCCTATAAATGTTTGATCCAGAGGTTAAGCATCAAATGTCCAATCAGTGCCTTATCTCATTAACTTTTCAATGAACGTATTTCTTTCTAGTATGTTATACTAGTTAGGGTTTTTTGGCATCCCCTATAATCGAAAGTGTGATGTATATAAATTTGGAATTTGCCTGTGGGAGACATATTGCTGTGACATGTCATATCCAGATTTGAGCTTCGCAGAAGTGACATCAGCTGTTGTGCACAAAGTACAAATTTAATTTCAGATGTATCTTGATGCCAACTGAACATGGACTTTGTTTATTGAAAGTTTAAAAGTCAAAAACTCTGCGTCAAATAGGAGATGAAGTCAAGTTTTGTTGGGAAGGATGGATTTATAAAACAATTGGGGCAATAGCAAGAGAATTATTAGTTTGGATTATGAATTTAGAGGTATGGAGAAAAAATAAACAGATATATATTGCTCCACATTTAGTTCCTGAAGTGAGTGGAAGGTAAAATGGTACCTTTTGGCCTAATCCGGGGGGCTCACATTATACATGATATTTCAAAAGCAAGAAACTGAAATTGTTGAATATATGATGAAAATAATGATTATACTCTTCAGAGAGTATCGTGAACAACTCAATGCAGGTCTTAATTCCGATAATTCCTCACTTAAACGACATCTCTAACCAGCAATCTTGTAGCTTGGATTTACAAGATTATCGAGGCCAGATACAACTTGTATTGATTCTATCACATCTCCCACCTTCAGATCTGCCAAAAAGTCCTCATTTTCTGTCACATAACCAAACACAGCATATCGACCATCCAATATATTGGCGTTGCTAGGAGTCAGTTCACTTTCTTTCAACAGCCAAAACACCTGACTTGAGGCAGAGTTATTCTCAAATTCCTGTAAGCCCCCATAATCCAATGAGTTTTGACAAATATAAAGGTCATCAAATAAAGTTACATGAAATAAGCAGATGCAACATCAAAAGTAAAGGTATCTCACTTCTCTAGCCATGGCCATTGTTCCAAAAGCATTGAAAGGTAGTTTTGTTTGAGCCTTGTATAGACCAAGATCCTGTAGAAATTATTCCAGAGCCTTATTATATACAGAAGGAATAAGTAGGAATATAAAGTGAAAAGAGAAGAATACCATGATAAAGGCAAATATGAAACCTTTGTTGAGTGTATCAGAAACATTTTGGCTGGTTTAGTATAACGGAGAATGTTAATGTTTAAGGCTGTGAATCTGTGATGGTGTAAGTAGGGAAAGTTTAGTGCTGAGGGAATATAAGTCCATTTCTCAACACGGATTCCTTCTCTGTGGATGATAGGAGGAGTGAGATCTATGCAAGAGCAGGCATGCCAAAGGCCCAAATGCTGGGGCAAGTGATCTTTCTCTCCACAATTACAGGTCTATGGCAATTTCTAAGACCATCACAAGAAACTAGGTATAAATGTATAATCCATATGGCGATAGTCTGGCTGACAACGTCTACTCTTATACTGTTTATAGCTTCTACTCAGCAATTGGAGAGAAGAAAGTGATCAGGGGTAGGACACCAAGAAGTTAAATTTAGATGCCGCAAAATGACAACAACATGAACTTACTTCTAAAGTTTCTCCATAGAATGGTGCTTTTTCACCAACCACCATAATCTCTAGAGGTACTGTCCGGGTTTTCTCTGTACTGGGGTCAATAAAACCTTCAGCTGGACCTTCAGGATCTCCTGTTTGGACCACAAACCCATCCGCTGCAGAACATCCACAATAATGAGTTTCAAAAACATATACAGGTCACAAACTACACAGACAACATTCCTTGTTTGATGCATAGACAGCTTTATTTGTCCATCCGTTCGCAAGAACGAGCAAAAATCATAAGCTTACCTCTTTGAATATCCATGCCATCATAGAAATGCCTCTCGACCAAGTCTATAAAATTTCCAGCAGTAACTGGAGCATTATATCCATCTAGAACAATACGAAATACGCATTCCTCCAGGTTGGGATTGTCTTTGACTTTGACCTTCATATCCACAGTTGCTCTTCCCTTCAGTAAAGGCATATTTTGATATTCTTCAGGTACTTCATATGGGAATCCATCCACCATATCCTCTTCAACACTGCAGAAATCGAATGCCCCAGGAAGATCTCAGCTGCAGTCAATGACAAGGGGTCTAAATGAGAAAGGCATAATTTTGGAAATTCACCATTTTCGAAAGTTTTTGTCACTCCTCACTTTCTATTCCTAGAATTGGTCCATAGCCAACAAAAATTCTTATTTTGGTATTCAAACTGGAATAAGTAGCCAACTTAAACATGCATTCGTCCATTGACACTTCGGTGCGTCCATGGCATAAATTCTACCAAAGCAATTGCTTTGTCAAAGTTTCTGAAGAAAAAGTTATTTTGGACCAAGGTTTTGACTTTAGAACATTCCAGTACTAAGCACAGAAAATACAACACTGTATATGGATATTGACTTTGCCTAAACCAAGCTACCCAATACATATTCAGGGCAGAAGAACAAACACTTCGGCTAAGTATGTGCATGAGTGGTCTCTTTTTCAGTCTCACGTGAAGTTAAAATTAAGTACATGAAGCAGTAACCAAGCACATACTGATGCATCATCAAACAGAAAATCAAAGACCGACACCTCATTCCTCTTTACAACTCGCAGGGTGCATGAAAATGAGCATCAAAAGAACAAGGCAAACTAAGCTATCAATACTTTTTTATAAGTAGACTAAGCTAGCTATACTTACCCTCCAACATAGTTAAGCAATTCCTTCTGTTTAGGTGCAACAGCATCTCGATTCCTGTCTTCAACAATTTGTTGAAGCTCACCTAACCCAGCTTCTAGTTTGTTTAGCAATTCAATAGCGTGATCAGTCTTTGACTTAGCTACTCCTGAAACAATCAAGGTTTTCCCTTCCTTGAGAGCTCGAGATGCTTGTCTTGTATTCTACACAGTTAAAATACGAAGATTCAAGCCAATAAATTATCTAAGTGGGAGCAACTAAGCAAATGACATCTTACTCTTTCAACAGAGTCAAGCGCCTTGACACCAGCAATCTTGAGACTATCAGTAATATCTTCAAGGGGCTTTTGGACTTCTCTTATTGCCTTGTTGTCTATAGGCAATGCATACCTCAATAACGCCCCTGGATCCTTAATTGGTGGCCCTGAGATCAATACAGAGACATCTGGCAATGCAGGGGTGCTCGCATGAGCAGGACCCAACCATTGCGATCCAGGAAGTCCACTTATCAAACTAACTGACAATGCAACTGCAGCTGCACATTTCTTCAATGACAAAAACCAATCTTTCTGCAGTTTCAGGAAAAATCTTCATCATGTAAGTTCCTACTTATATCATGTAAATTCCTACTTATTTAGAACACACACTTGAGAACTTTAGAAAGAATTGTCAAGTGCAGTCTTGTCATTACTTACAAATGCTAACATTGTACAGTTAAGGCAGTGAGTTCGGCTCAAACTATAGGTATACAGTAGATTTTTTTATACTAAAAATACCAACACTACGAAGTAATAAATGCAATTGTACTCTCAAAGACTCAAACTTATCATTTAGATATTGAATTCCCATCATCTCATTTGGAACTAATGAACACCCATTTTTAAAATAAAAATGAAGGAGAATAATAGAACTTACCTCTTTGTCTTGGCATTCAGATTCAGAAGGAAGCGAGCGTTGTGAAGAACATAGTGGAACAAAATGGCGGATCGATCCTTTACTTAGAGAAGGTGCAAAATGGCTGTAATTGAGCTTGGGCTTGATGGATTTGGTAGAAGTTGTTAATGGGGAAGAAAAATAGTGGCAGGAAACAGATGCTGCCATTGATGAATTTACAACTAGTTTGTTTACACAGTTAAGCAAATGTAGAGGACATTTAGGGTTTGGAGAAAAAAATATCTTTGACAAAATGTAAGTGGTATTAATGGAGCAATTGAGATTGAAAATTAGGTGTAATGGACAGGAGGAGAGTGGAAAGAGATAAGGATAAAATTGGAATACCAGAGACTCAGGTCAACCTCATGCTCTGGATAAGATGATTGAGTGTCACTTCACTTGGATATTAGTAATACGCGACATTTAATGGGTTCTGGACTTTATCGCTAAATTGGGCCGAGACATTGTACATAATTTTACTCGCGAATTTTACACGAATCTAGTGTTAAGAGAATGTAATGATGTATTCGAGAATATGAGAGAAAAAATATTTGTAATTTTTTAAAATGATAGAAAATTTTAGATAATATAATAAAATAAGTTGTGTATTTAGATAATTTTTTTATTTGTTTTTCCCTTTAGAATTATAGGCGCGAGATTTGTTATGAAAAATACTACTCTTTGATTGTTGAATTGCAGGAGGTGCATTTGTTGAAAAACATACAATAAAAATAGGATAATAGTTATTTATTGTATATGGAGTATACGTTGTTGAGTCCTAGAGGCAAATAATTCTTTTTATTGTAAATCCCCTTATTGATTGCCCAAACAGTATTTGTTAAGGTTACTTGTACAGAAGTAGTAGATGACTACTTCAAGGACAAAAACTCTTTCATTAGATATGGATTGCGGATATTAATGGCACCAAAGCTAAAGAGATCTCATTATTCAATTTGTTGCGTAACTTTGGACTCTAGATCGTAACTCAACTCATGTTGGAATAAATGGTTCACGGAGGATCAAGATTTTTAAGTATAGTAAAATTGTTTTTATTTACTCTTAGAAACCATACATAATGCAATTATATGGAAAGCAGAAAATGCCAGCAATCATGGAAGCTAAAGGAAACAACATCTCTCCGGTATATAATGAAAAACAAATTTAGTAAGTAGAGTAGTAATTATAATCTGAGGTAAAGAATCTATATTTAACTTTTAAAAAATTACTGAAAATTGAATGACTAAAGCAAAAACCGCATAAATTCGTATTCTCGTGGAAATAGGAAGGGGATAACAGAAACAAAATCTAATCTAAGGGGATCATAGTCAAGTTGGGAGAAATCAGACGACGTTTTGGAGCTCCACTTTAGATGGCTTCTCGTCTTTAGGAGGCGGGTTGCGGTAAATGACGATCAATGCCAGCTGAACTAAAGCTAATAGTGCTCCAACTCCGTTTCCAGTCTACACGATATCAGAGCATTACAAGTTAATTAGTATACAAATCAATTCCAGTTACAGAAACAAATACTGTATATGAAATTTAAGAACAAAAAGACACACCAAGATGTAGGGATCAAACTTGAGGAGAGCATAGCCGGCCCAGCAGATTCCATTAAGGAAGCATGCTATGGAAAGCGTCTTTGGCAAGAATTCAGCACTCTTTGTTTTGATCACCTTGTACTGTTTTCAGAAAAACCACAAAAATTAAAATTAGCCATAGTACAAAATAAACTACTGTAAGTTTGATATTCTACATATATGAAATTAATCAACACCAGAACTAGGCCTTTGTACATACCATGATTGTTAGAGGGGATCCATACATACAAATTCCGAAGGCGGTAGCCAGAATTCCCACAACCGTGGTTCTACTTGCGTAAGTGTGCAAGCCTAACATGGTTCCAGCTACGGCGGCGGCCAGCCCCACGATTTCACCGAACAAAATGGAAACTATTTGTGGCTGAGATTGAAAACACAAAGTGTTATATATAAGAGCATAATTTTTAACTGACATTAAAAATTGGTTAGATAGTTACCCGATATCTTTTGCCAGTGTAGAAGAAAAATATGGAAATATAGCACAACTGCATGAAGAGACCAATGCTGTTGATGGTGACCACAAGAACGCTGTGTGGATGAACGAAAGGCATGCCGTAGAAAATCCACATCATACAGTTCATTGTTGATGCAAGGTATGGGTACGGGTGGAACTCCTCCACCGATTTGTTTTTGATGATTCGACAAAATGTTGGCCTGAATTAATCACAGAAATCAAATTCAGTAAACATAAACTTTGAGGATAACAGAGTATACTTAAACTTTGATTTTCCCATATAGATGCCTAATTTGATTGATGTTTCTAGATCTTTTTATTAAGTGACTACACATGAGATTAATCGAATCGAACTGCTATTAACCAAATACATAGAGAGAAGATATATTACATTGGCGAAGCAAAGAGAACGAACGATAAGACATTGCCTGCAAAAGGAGAAGAGATCGAACATTAGAGAAATTGTTTACATAATCAACCATTTATGCATGTATGTATGTCAACAGTCTTAGTAGAATTAATGCTGCCATGCATGTGTCCATGAGAACTTTGATAAATAGCAGGAAAAAAAAAGCAGAGGAAGAGTAGTTTAGACTAATCGATTCATCAAAAAAAGCATAAAAACCTGGTTCATTAGAAGAAATTCAACAAAATCGAAGTATCATCACTTAATTCATTCACCAATTCGAATGAGAATCAATTAACAAAGTTCAATCAACTTAAACGTAACTATAAACACTTTATCCATTCAAAATAAAAAAATAGAAGAGAAGATCGAAAACTCATACCGATAATGCCGACGACAAAACGAATATTATCTGCACTCATCACCATCTTCGGTAGCTTTTGAGAAAAAAAACTTGAACGAACGAACAGAGGAATTCCGGATTCAGAGAAGGGAAGAAAAGTGTGACTAATGTGATAGAGGGAAGAGAGGCGTGTTTATATAGATGTAGAAATTAAGTTAATAGAGTTTTAGTGGGACTGTGTCCTGACTAATCCAAATTTAAGTCTTATTTGGATTCTTCGTTTCTTTCATCTACTCCGGTTAGAATTTCATCCAAAACTTGTTTTAATCCAATCCTTTATAAACAAGGTTTACTTTTTTATTTTTCGTCTTTATCATATCCTCCTATATATACCAAATGATTAAATACGTAATTATGGAATAGTTAATTAAACTAAAATAAAGTACATGAAACTTCAAAATATTAATTAAATTAAAGAAATATTTTAAAATTCATGAATCAATAATTAAATATTATTGAATTAGCATTAAACAATAACTTGATAAAAGTCTTGCCAACTGTACAATATATACTCCAACAAAGTTAAATTATATTTACGGTGTGATTTTATTTTCTTTATTATTATCATTATATGAAAACGCCCTTTATTTTCAACATTATCGTGGGTGTTTCGTTTAGTTAGTTACTGTAAGTCATGTAATAAATCATAAGGTGTCCACTTATTTGCAAATAAACTCATTTCCCCACTTATTTGCAAATAAACTCATTTTCCTAATTCTAATTGGTTACTTACACCAACTACGTATTCTAGCGTATTCTAGCGCGAAATTCAATATATTATTAATAAGAAAATAAAACTTTGATGAATAATTAAGCTAAAATAAAGTATATGAAATTTTAAAGTATTAATTAAACTAAAGAAATATTTTAAAATTCATGAATCAATAGTATTGAATTAGCATTAAACAATTACTTGATAAGAGTCTTGTCAACCTATTATACTATACTCCAACAAAGTTAAATTATATCACGGTGTGATTTTCTTTTTTTTATTATTATTATTATTATTATTATTATTGTTATATCTTTTATTTTCAACAGACTATCACGCCAAAAGAGAGTGCAATGGGTGTTTCCTTTAGTTAGTTACGTAATTACCTATTGATATTATTTTCTCAATTATTTGCAAATAAATCTTTTTTCCTAATTTTTATTGGTTAATTACACTAACTATGTACCCCTTGGCGTGACAGTCAATTGTATTATTAATAAGAAGATAGAACTTTTTTTTTTTAATTAATAGAAGATAGAACTTTGATGATGGTTGAAATAATAATTCAAAGTTGTCGTATGAATTTTAAGTTGTTTAAGATTTGTTATTTTTGGTATTTATTTAATTATGTCTAATTAGGATTTGTTTGTTCTAGTTTATATAAAAATAAGTTTTTTAGTTCTAGTTTAATTTGGTTTTTTACTATTATAAATAGGATGTTGCTAGTAAATTTTAACATACAGAATATACAAAATAGATAGAACTTCTACTATTATTTTTTTTTGGTAATAAACTGTAAATATATTACCTTAACAAACAAAGAAATAACAATCTAAAGAGCACACTAGATCCAACCCCCTTCCAAGAAGGTTATTAGATTGCTAGTGCCTTAGTACGTAACTATACATTGCCTCAGTTCTATCCTTCTAGCTGTTGTAATAAATTCCTACAACTATAAGCTCTTTTTGTTCTCTTTTGGCATCCTATTCTTTCCTGCACCTCTTTTTTTATTTGGTTGCTCACCTCTACAGCTTGGATCAGCAAATTCTTGAAGTGCTTTCAATTCCTAGCTTTCCATATATGATAAATCACCGCTCCGAAGATTGCAGTTGCCACCTCTTTATGAAACTTTTTTCAATTCCTCCTTTTTAGCCATTGCAAAGTATGTTGGATGGTTTGACATTGGAATGTAATTTCTGACCATCTAAATGTTGTACTTCTCCGGTCCATGCACATTCAACAAATAAATGTTGTTGCGTTTTCACATGTTCATCCACACATAGGTTACACTTCTCATCTCTAGTTAGCATGTTCAGCTTTTGGAGTCTTTCTTTAGTAAGTAATCTGTTCTGATAGGCCAACCACACTGTGAACCTATGTCTAGGCATCATAATAAAATTCCAAACTAGGTCTGCCTCTTGCATTCTCTCACGTCTTCCTATCAATGCATTATAGCTTTTAGTGACTGAATATTCTCCATTCGCAGTCAATATGTACACTCCATCAGAGAACCAGTGTATCATGTCTCTTTTGAGGCCGTTAATCTTCCTCTAATACCAACTACAATCTTTCGGGACCTAATGCTCCCAAATGTCATTATCCTGATTCTTCATATTTCTGAGCAAGTTGCCAATTTTTTTTCTCCACAAAAGCCATATTCCATTGTTTGCTACTCTTAATGCTCAGTCCCTCATACTTCTTAGGAGTACACACTTTGTCCCAAGAAACCAAAGCAATCTTCTTTTTATCAGTTGTGCTTCCCCATAAGTAATCTCTACATATCTTGTCCACCTTTTTAAGAATACTTTGCGGTAGTATAAATACCGCTCCCCAATAATTATATATAGAAAATAAGACTGCTACGATGATCTGAAGTCTTCCTGCGTAGGACAGTGTTTTAGAATAGCCCGTGGTTACTCTGCTTGTTATCTTCTGTCTTCCTGATACGACAGTGTTTTAGAATAGCCCGTGGTTACTCTGTTTGTTATCTTCTCCACAAGTACCTGATGATCAATTTTGCTCCACTTCTTTGAAGATAATGGTAAACCCAAAAATTTGATTGGTAGAGTTCCTTTCGAGAACCCTGTCAATCTCAGAAACTTCTGTTTTGAGATTATTATTTTATTTTATTTTTAATTTTTTTTTAATAGACTATCACATCAAAAGAGAGTGCAGTGGGTGTTTTGTTTAGTTAGTTATTGTAAATTATGTAACTACCTATTTGTATAAATCTTCAACTTATTTATAAAAATAAACCTCTTTTTCTAGTTCTAATTGGTTAATTACATCAACTACATACCATAGCGTGAAAGTCAATTATATTATTAATAAGATGATTAAACTTTGATTAATGTTGAAATAATAATTCAAAGTTGGAGGAGAAACTAAATTATTTAGGATTTAATATTTTTGGTATTTATTTAATTATGTCTAGTTAGAATTTATTTGTTCTAGTTTATATAGAAATAAATTTTCTAGTTCTAATTTAATTTGGTTTCTTACTATTATAAATAGGGATGTTGCTAATTAGAAAAAAGGGCCGATCCAAGCCTCGCGGGACAAGAAATTTGAAGGGCTAGGGCGGGGCGGCCCTTCACTTGGAAGGGCCTGAAAATGCTCAACCCAATCTAACCCTAGAAGGGTTGGGGCGGGCTAGTCTTTTTTTTTTCTTTTCAAACTTAAAATTCTATAATATCAAGAAAATGAGAAAATTTTTCAAATCAAATATGGAAAACAACGGTGTTGTTTCAATAACACTAGCAAAAAATCTAGTGTAATTAACATGTATCTCGCATACCAGATACGCGAGCGAGATAAGAGAGTGACAAGCAATATGGGAGGGAGGCGAGGGCACGGGATTTGTCTATGTATCCTAGATACATGCGAATACACTTGGATAAAGTGCATCTAGAATAATTTAACCTAATTTTGAGTCCATATATTTCGAGATATATGTATCTAAATGTACAAAAATCTGATAAGATTCATAATATTAAAACATAGCGTACATTTAAGTAATTAACGTATATATTAGTGAGATTGTTGTAAGTTACTCTTAAATAAAAAGTTTTAGACCACGGGCCGACCCCGGCCCGACCTCAATCAAGCCTCAAAGGCCAAGGGCTTTATATGGGCCGAGCTTATAAGTCTTAGTTCTAAATGAGCTTGAAAAATTCTATCATAACCCTACCCCATGGGTGAAGCCCATTTTGACGGCTCTACTAATTAGTTTTAATTTACAGAAGATGGATTTGAAGTAATATTCAAGAACTTTATGTTTATAAATAAAATAGTGTCCTTCAAATTGGTATCAGAGCTTTTGTTATTATTATTATTATTATTGTTATTATTATTATTATTATTATTATATTAAAATGTCTTTTAAAGACATAAAGTCACCATTGAAGTTGTTCCGAATTTTCAAAAAGACACCTTAACTGTGCAGGTGTCCTATTACCCCACGAAACTATCTAAATCCACAATAAACATACCATTTTGACTAATTTTAACACCACTCATGTTGTCACGAAAATATAAGCGCGTAAAGACTCTTGATACAACTTCAAACCAACGTAAAATTGACATGTGAAACCCCAATTTAACTTTTTTTTAAAAAGAAAAACATAAAAATTCATGTATTAATTATTTTTACTTTATTAGGAATATTTTTATTTTTTCAAAAAAAAAATCTCATCTTCCCTACCATCATTAACTTATCCATATTTCTTGGGCATCCATGTTTTCCTTCAAAAAAAATTTTCTTTTTGATCATTGTTTTTTAAAAAACTAATGTTATTGTGTTCATTCTTCTTCTTTTATTTTTTTTTTAAAAAACAAATTAGTTTGTACAAATCAAGATTGGGATTTGGGAATAGTAAAACTATGAAAAACTCGATTTGGGAGTAAGGAGTTGGAGAAAGTGGTGATTTAAATTTCAAATTTTGACTTAATGATATTTTGAGTATTTAGATTTTGATTATTTGATGATTATTTTCATAAATAAATTAATTGATGGCAGTAAGTAGGCAGAAGTGAATGTTGGTTGCTAAAGGGACACAAAGGTAAAGAAATGTCCATTGCAAGACACCAACAAATAACATGAAATAAAATTTTCCAAGAAAACGATGAAGGAAATTGAATAGAAGAAACAAAAAAAGAAAAAAAAATGGAACAGAAATTGAGGTGAAGAAGAAAGAGAAAAAGAATAAATGAAAAAGAAAACCAAAAAAAACAAATAAAAATTACTTTTAACACGTGGCAAGTGACTATTAGTGTGTGACTTACAAATATTTTTGTATAAGTGATATTGGGTGAAAAATGGGGTGTACATACTATTTTAAAGTTGTTCAATGGAGTAATAGGACACCCGCAAAGTTAAGATGTCTTTTTGAAAATTTGAGATAACTTTAGTGGTGACTTTATGAAAATGTCTTCTTATTTTCAACAAATTTTACTAACCGTCAAAGAGAGTCGTGAGTGTTTGTTGAGTTAGTTATTGTAAGTTTTTTTTTTTGGAACCCCAGGATAATCCGCAGCCGCTACAACCTCTGCCACAGCCTCTGCCCTTCGGGTGAGCACTTTGTGCGCACTGGGTAAACCCCCCACTGTGTAATAGCCTGCAAACCACACAGGGGATGTAAACCGCACTAGACAAGCCCTATGCGACAGGCTCGACTCAGAAGGCATTGAGGGGGGATAGTTATTGTAAGTTATGTAATTATTTTTTCCTCTTATTTGCAAATAAAACTCCTTTTGTAATTTTAATTGGTTAATTACAACAATTACGTATCCTGGCATGAAAGTCAATTAATAACTTTTATTCAAGAATTTTTATGTTTATAAATAATAATTGTCCTTCAAATTGGTATTAGAGCTTCTATTATTATTATTATTATTATTATTAATATTATCAATATTATTACTATTATTATTATTATTATTATTATTATATAAAAATATCTTTTATTTTTAATATAAAGTTAAAATGAAGTTAATAGAGTTTTAGTCGGACTGTATCACAACTAATCCAAATTTTATTATCATTATATGAAAATGTCTTTTTTATTTTCAACAGATTATTTACTATCCGCCAAAAAATAGCCGTGAGTATTTGTTGAGTTAGTTATTGTAAGTTATGTAATCTTTTTCCCACTTATTTGCAAATAAATTTCTTTTTTTAATTTTAATTGCTTAATTACACCAATTGCGTACCATGATGTGAACGCTAATTAATAAGAAGATAGTTTAGGTCTGTTTTTATACTTATTTCTATTGATAGATATGTTGGATATTGTAAAATATTTTTCAAACCCATTAATGACATTTGCTCTTATGTCATATTAAATGACTTGGATGCCAAGGATTA
>JAJOOO010007140.1:0-28603 GCA_029582685.1 Solanum piurae | reverse complement strand
GATGGCTTAATTTTAAGCCGAGATATACTTGTTTGATTTCTTGATTGCGTGTGGCTGCCATGCGCTAGTAGCAAATGGTTCAGCAGGGTCGGCTCGGGCCTGAGTTTTGGCATTAGGAGCCAGTTGCGCCCTTGAGTTTGGGGTGTGACAGTATAGATGACTAAGAGTAAACTATGCTTATATGAATATGACTTATCTCATATGCTAATTACTTATGTCTTATGTTGGCTTATGATTATATGATGCTTATGTTGGAGACTATGCTATGATTATGTTATTATTTCTTGTGCTTATGTCTTATGCTTACTTACCATTTTGAGATGCTCTTATGATATTGTGTTAGCTTTCATACTTGGTACATTTTGTACTAATGCATATTGCCTACATTCTAATCAAATGTAGGGTGTTGGAGATTGAGTTTCTTTGGAGGCTAGGTTTCTAAGAAGCAAAAAGACTTGAAAATTTGGTGAGTCCTCATAGCTTTGAGGACAAACACATGTTTCCCTTTTATGTCATTTCTTATGTTTTTAGACTTTTTGTGGGCTGCGTCCCAAGACTTTTATTCATGATTTTAACTAGATGGTTTGAGACAAAAAGTTAGTAAAGGCTTCCGCTTGCTTATGAAAATGTTTTGGATTGTATGGTTTAAGAAGTTTTAAATTTTTCCGTCCATTCTATGATCTTATGTTATAATGTTGCTAAGGGCTTGTATACGACCCCATCTGAGTTAAGTACGCCATGTTAGGTCTAGGGATACCCCTGGGTCGTGACAAACTTGGTAATCAGAGCACAAGGTTTAGAATGGTTCTAGGATTGTCTCAAACAACATCTAGTAGAGTCTTGTTCATAAATGTGAAGTTATGTTATGAATTATGTTTAGAAGAACTTGTGTAGGCTTACTCCCAAGGGGAAGATAGTGTGCCTGTCTAGGGAGGTCATTATGTATTGCCATGATGTCCTTATGTGCATGTTCATGAAAATGCTTAGGTCTTGTTAGAAATGACTTATATGCATTATTTTCTCATGTTGTAGTGCATTTGAGTAGAGTTGCATATAGACTTCATGAGATGAGTATTTGACCATGCTTTGGTTTTGGAGTTGAAAGATTCCTCCTTGAAATGAATGCTTTTTGAGAGTAAATTGCATACGGACTCCATGAGAGTATGTTGAGCATGATGTGATTAGGAGATGGTAGTTCCTCCTTGAATATGACTAGTTATGAGAATGTCATGCGTAAATGGGCTGTTTAATGAAGTTCCTACTTCTTTTTTTGCATTGAGTAGGTATGGTGGGAATTGAAGTTTTCCTTCTTGTTTATGTGCTCTAGATATTATGCATGTTGTTAAGCTGCTAGTATTGAGTTGTTTTCTATAAGAAGTGTTTAGCATCATCATTCGAGGACGAATGTTCCCAAGGGAGAGATATTGTAACGCCCCAGAATTTTGTAGACTAAACTAGAGCAACAAACTATGGTTCTAAGGTTTGATGTATGAGGAAAAGAGTCGTAGATGAGACTTTTCGTAATTAGAATGAGAGGTTTAGTGGTTGAACGTTAAGGTACGTGTTAGGCCCCGAAGTTTAGAAGGTTATCTATGGACTGGTATAGGGTTGCAAGGGAAAAGACTAAGGCAAGGGGGCAAAGCATTAGCCAAGGGCCAAGGCTGCCCACCCTTGGCCAAGTCTGCCTCAATACCACGACCACTTTCACGGCCAGTGTTCTTGACCACGGACCGTGAAGTGGTCCGTGAAGACCCCTTAGTCACTTGGGAGGCAAGGCCTTGAGGCCAAGCTATTGTCCCAAGTCCACGAGCCACTTCACGATCCGTGGTCTTGACCACGGTCCGTAGAACTGGTCGTGAAGGTTCCTTAGAGTTTTAGGGGATTGGAAAGTGAGGGGATCCACTGGTCAAGGGACCACGAGTACCACCACAGGCCGTGGTACCCTTGACAAGCCGTCAATGTGGCCGTGGTGCCTGGACGGGACTGCCTAGTTGAGGAGATTTTAGGTAAATTCCTATTCGACTAGTTTTAAGTGGGGGTCATTTTGTATGGGTTTTATACACACATATATATATATATATATATACTTTTAAGTTTTTAGCCCCCAATTTAGGTCACTTTATGTCACGCCCCAAACTCGAGGGGCGCAACTGGCTCCTAATACCGAAACTCAGGATCGAGCCGACCCTGCCGAACCATTTTCTACTAGCGTATGGCAGCCACACGCAATCAAGTAAACAAACAAGTATATCTCGGCTTAAAACTAAGCCCTGGGCCAGCAAGGCCCCTGTCAACTGATCTATAAAAGAAAGAGCTAATCCCAGGAGATCATATAAATAAATAGCCAACTAGCACAAAAGTCCTGATTGGGCTGTCGAGGCCACAATAATATCTATACCAAAACTAAAAGCAGGTATATATCAATAAAATACATCAAACAACTCACAAGCTTCAGCAAACCAACAACATAGACCAGTATGGCCATAGCGTAGCTATACACCCCACACACTAGTCTGCAAGCCTCTAAGAGTAGTAAAGATTAGCGGGACAGGGCCCTAGCCTACCCATAAAGATCTATACAACAAAAGGTAACAAACCTCCCAACTCTGGTAGCTCCGGAAGAAAAGGGCTAGCCAACCGAATAAAAGTCAATCGTACGGCTGAGGGTGTCTTCTCGGTCATCTGTCAGGACCTGCATGCATGAATGCAGCGCCCCCAAGGCAATGGGGCGTCAATACAAAATAATGTACAGAGTATGAAAGGCAATAGACTATGAGGAGGTATCCTGATATACTGGAATAATCTGATAAATAAATCAAGGATAAGATAAGTGTACTGACCTGCTCCTAAATCTAAACTTCTAAAAAATAACAAAACATCAATCTAACCAAGCCCCCATAAGCTCGGCAGGTACAAACAACACACAAGACCACCTACTCAGGCCCCCATAAGCCTAAAAGGTGCCAATCTGCCTATATACCCCTATCGGTAGTACCCTAACCCCGTAGGCAGTCACATAGCCCTCTTAGGCATTAATATATCCCCATAGGCAGAACATATCCCTTTTAGGCATCGACATAGCTTATAGAAAACTCATAGCCCTCTTAACCAACAACATGGCCCTGTAGGAAGCACATAGCCTTCTTAGGCATCAATATAGCCCTGTAGGCAACTCATAGCCCTTTTAGGCATCCATATAGCCCTGTAGGCAGAACATTGCCCTTCTAGGCATAGATCTCATTCCTGCAGCTAACTACAATATCCCCAAGGTCAACAATAACAATCCAATCGCTAAAAGCGAGCAATTTAGTTATAAGCAACCTATACAAATAGCCTCTAAGTCATGTTCAACTTAGGGACGCTACTAACTGAATAAGAATCTTGACAAGGGAGGATTATATCAACTGGAGCAGCCAACAATCAACAATAATGGCTACAAGTGTAACAAGGATAACAACCTAATTACATTGCTCCTAAGCTTTAAGGAAACATGCCGTAAGTAGGGAATAGCCTTAACATACCTTTCCAATGAACGCTCGAAAGACTGTAGTTCCTTCAAGAAAGTTGTTCCTTATGTCCTAAGCTTCACAAACACTATATACATACAACTGGTATGCACCTATAAACAGTTCATAAGTAATCTTAAATCGGAAGATTTTCCATATTGCCCCAACTTGTCGAAACGTCCGTAGAAATACATAAAAACAACCATAAAAGGGTCCCGAGATGATTACCTTAGTTAACCAAGTGTAAACCTTGAATAAACACCACTGATTACAAATTTATATCTTCAAAAACCAGCTCCAAATGCAGTTAATAGAAGTAAAAAATGATTGCCACGTGTAGGGATTACGTTTCTAGGCACGGGGGTAATGTTTAATGGTAGAAATCGTCAAAAACTAACCTTCATCATGCTAGAACTCCATAGGAACCCTCTCTAAGATTTATCTCTAGTTTTGGAACTGAAATAAAATGTTTTCATGGCTTAAACGTTGCATAAGCCGACATACCATATTTTTGACCCGACCCGGATTCGACCCGGATTTTGCCCCGGCAGTCCGTATTAAAACCCTCATAACATTTTACTCTGATGTCGGTTTGATACGGGGTTTTGTGCATTATAAACTAGACTCGTAGGCCTTCTATTTAATGGGTGATAGACCTTCTTAATCTTTATATATTGGGAGAAAACATCCAAGACATTTGACCCAAATTTTAGAGAAATCTTTAAAAAGGAGCTTACGATAACTTTCGCCAACTTTTATTTTGCCACTTACTTAACTTCAAAACTTGAGATACAACCCTTGAACACTTAAAATATGACATACCACATCATTTTTAATTTATTACTCACCCTCCTTGTCTTTCCACGAAGATACGAGTTAATTTATACGTTTTGAAAAGTCGGGGTGTTACATCCTTCCCCCCTTAGAAACATTCGTCCTCGAATGAAAAATAATTTAAAATATGAGTCACACGGTTAAATACAAAAAGTCTAACCTAGGTGTCTCACATGATGACATAATTTTCTAAGCACTATAGCTCTGCAATAACAGTGCGAGCAAATATACAACGACAACAACAATAATAATAAGCAACAATATAAAAAAATCAGATAAGTATGTTACCTCACTACACCAATATACACTGATATGCCATCACCCTGGGATATGAAACAAGTGAGGATATTTGGACCTCATGCCATCTTCAGCTTCCCAGGTCACCTCTTCTCTATTCTTGTTTCTCCACAATACTTTAATCGAAGCCACCTCTTTTGTCCTCAATTTACGAACCTGCCGATCTAATATGGCAACTGTAGTTTCCTCGCAGGACAACTCCTCTGTGATCTGAACATCCTCAACTGGGACAACCCGAGAAGGGTCTCCTACGCACTTCCGTAGTATAGATACATGGAAAACTGGATGAACAAATTCTAGCCTCGAAGGCAATTCTAACTTATAAGCCACTCATCCTATCCTCCGAAGGATCCGATATGGCCCAATGAATCTTGGACTAAACTTGGCTTTTTTGCCAAATCTCATAACCCCCTTCATAGGAAAGACTTTTAAGAATACCCAGTCATCGACGCAAAACTCTAAGTCCCTTCGTCGCATATCTGAGTATGACTTCTGTCGGCTTTGAACTATTAGCAACCTCTCTCGTATGAGCTTGACCTGCTCCACTGTCTGCTGTACTAAGTCAGGTCCAATCAACCCTGACTCACCTACCTCGAACCATCCAATGGGGGATCTACATTTGCGCCCATACAAAGCCTCATAAGGTGCCATCCCGATGCTGGAATGATAACTATTATTGTATGCGAACTCTATAAGAGCTAAGTGGTTATCCCAACTCCCCTTGAAGTCTAGCGCACACCCCCGTAGCATATCCTCGAGTGTCAAAATTGTGCACTCAGCCTGGCCATCTGTCTGAGGGTGAAAGGTTGTACTAAGATTAACCTGTGTCCCAAATCCTTTCTGAAAGGACTTCCAAAAGTTGGTAGTGAATTGTGCTCCTCTATGAGAGATAATAGATATTGGGACACCGTGTAGCCTAACAATCTCCCTAATATAGAGCCCTGCATAGTCTTTGGCCGTAAAAGTAGCCCTGACTGGTAAGAAGTGGGCTGATTTTGTTAGTCTATCAACAATTACCCAAATAGAGTCAAACTTGCAACACGATCGAGGTAACCCTGTAAAAAAATCCATATTAATTGCTTTTCACTTCCACAAAGGAATGGCAATCTCCTGAACTAGCCCAGCAGGCTTTTGGTGCTCAACCTTCACCTGTTGGCAGTTAGGACACTGCGCCATAAACTCAGGAACGTCCTTCTTCATCTCGTGCCACCAATAGATCTCCTTAATATCATGGTACATCTTCGTCGAACAAGGGTAAATAGAATAACGGGAATGATGTGCCTCTTCTATAATACGATGTGGAAGCCCTGCAATATTTGGAACACACAATCGACCACTATATCTAAGGACTCCATCTCCTGCTATATCAAATACTAAAGTCTGTTGATTCTGAGCCTTGGCTCTGAGCTGCTCTAAGCTAGGATCCTCTTGTTGCCATGATTTTACTTCTACAACTAGAGATGATACGGCTGTGTCCTGAATTATTACCCCACTATCTTCTGCCTCTAACAATCTGACTCCCAAGCTAGCTAACTGATGAAGCTCTCGCGCTAGCTAACGCTTCTCTACACCTAAATATGATAAACTACCCATAGATCTTCGACTGAGGGCATCAACTACCACATTCACCTTTCCTGGATGATATAAAATGTCCACGTCGTAGTCTTTCAGTAACTCAAGCCATAGATGTTTTCGCAGATTTAACTCCTTCTGTCTAAAGATATATTGAAGGCTTTTATGATATGTGAAGATGTCAACATGAACACTATACAAATAGTGTCTCCAGATCTTTAGCGCATGCACAACTACAGCCAACTCTAAATCGTGGGTCGGATAGTTCTTCTTATGCCTTGAAGAATATGCGATAACCTGACCATGTTGCATTAGAACACATCCCAACCCAACACCAGAAGCATCACAATACACCGCATAGCCTTCTGAACCGTCTGGCAATGCAAGAACTGGTGCTGATGTCAACATGTCCTTCAGCTCCTGGAAACTATGCTCGCAGGCCTCAGTCCACTTGAATATAGCTGATTTTTGAGTCAACTTTGTTAATGGGGCTGAAATTGAAGAAAACCCCTCTACAAACCTTCTGTAGTACCCAGCTAACCCTAATAAACTACGAACCTCAATTGGAGTCATGGGTCTGGACCAAGTTTTTACAGCCTTAATCTTTTGTGTATCAACCGCAATGCCTGCATCTGATACAATATGTCCTAAGAAAGCTACAGAGTCCAACCAGAACTCACACTTAGAAAAACTTTGCATAAAGTTCTCGGTCTTGAAGAACCTGAAGGACTGCTCGCAGATGATTTGCATGCTCATCTTTTGAACATGAATACACCGAAATATCATCAATAAATACAATCACAAACAAGTCTAGATACGGCCTGAATATGTTATTCATCAGGTCCATGAACACTGCTGGGGCATTAGTTAATCCAAAAGACATTACCAAAAACTCAAAGTGTCCATATCTAGTTCTAAAAGCTATCTTTGGAACGTCTTTCTCCCGAACTCGTATCTGGTGGTACCCTGATCTTAAATCAATCTTTGAGAAACACTTAGCACCTTGTAACTGATCAAACAAGTCATCTATCCTCGAAAGGGGATACTTATTCTTTATAGTTTCCTTATTTAGCTGTCGGTAATCGATACACATTCTTAGTGAGCCATCTTTCTTCCTTATGAACAATACTGGTGCACCCCATGGTGAAGCACTAGGCCTAATAAATCCTTTATCCAGCAAGTCTTTCAGCTGATCCTTCAACTCCTTTAGCTCAGTAGGAGCCATTCTATAATGAGGGATAGATATGGGTTGTGTACTTGGTAGCATATCGATAGCAAAATCAATTTCTCATTCTGGAGGGATACCAGGGAGCTTGTTTGGAAATACATCTAGAAACTCTTTAACTACCGGAATAGACTGAAGAGTCGGTGGTTCTGCATCTATATCATGAACGCGAACAAGATGATAAATACAACCCTTGGTAATCATCCTCCTCGCCTTAAGATAGGAAATAAACCTACCTTTCGGTGTTGCTGTATCGCCTTTCCATTCCCGAACTGCCTCTCTTGGAAAGAGGAATCTAACAATCTTTGTCCGGCACTCAACATTAGCATAACAAGATGCTAACCAGTCCATACCCATAATGACATCAAAATTGACCATCTCTAACTCTACGAGATTTACAGAGGTCTGACGGTCGATAATTTCTACCGTGCAACCTCGATAGACTCTCCTGGCAACAATAGACTCACCAATTAGTGTAGATACAATAAGGGTCGATCTAATGACTTTGCTACTATACATAACTTCCCCGTAATAAATGTAGTAACATAAGATAGAGTAGATCCAAGATCTATGAAAGCATAAACACAATGGGAGCAAACAATCAATGTACCTGTCACAACATCTGGTGATGACTTTGAGTCCTGTCGACCGGTTAATGAATATGTATGGTTCTGTCCACTACCAGAATTAGATGTTCCCTCTCTTCCTCCGCCTCTACCTCTACGTGCTGAAGTCTGGGGTCCACGCCCTGTAGACTGTGCTGATGAGGAGGAACCTACTGCTGATCTGGTCGACTGACCAATACCACCCTGACCTATGGTAAGGCAGTTTCTCCACCCATGCCCCTCATGTCCACAAGAATAACAATCTGTGGAACCCTGTTTGCACCTCCCGAAATGCATCCTACCGCAAGTAGCGCAATGCGGTGGGGCTTTCCCAGCCTAGTCTGAACCTCTCTGCTGCTGCGAGCCTAATGCTCGTGAACCCTCACCTTGGCTTGACTGTTCCTGACGATCAAATCTACTACCCTGGAACTGTTGTGGTGGAGGTCTAGGTGGCCTAATTGAATATCGGGGTCTGGGACCACCCTAAAAATCTCTTTGTGAACCAGCGGGCCTAGCCCTCTTCTGTCTCTCTCTCTCGACTCTCTCACTCATATAGTGTAAATGTCGGCGATCCTCTATGCTTTGTGAAAATGCCTGAATTTGCGAGATATCCATATTATGATTTAGTGCAGCGGTAGAACAAGCATCGATATAATCTGAGTCGAGCCCTCCCACAAATCTATGCACCCTATCATGCATCGTATCAACAAATGCTGGTGCATATCTAGCCAATGAATCAAATCTCAGCCCGTACTCTCGGACACTCATGCTGCCCTGTCGGAGGTTCAGAAACTGGTCCACCCGGCCATCCCTAATCTCTTGATGCAAATAGTGATATGAAAGCTTCTGTAAAGCTATCCCAAGTGGGTAGGGATGTATCTTTTCCCCTAGATCTCTCCCATTTCTCGTACCACAATACTGCAACATCGCACAATCGAAATGCTGCTAACTCAACTGACTCATTCGCTGAGGCATGCATGACTATAAAGATCCTATGAAGCTGATCAATAAAGTGCTAAGGGTCTTCTCTATGATCTGTCCCTATAAACTGTGGAGGATTCAAGGCAAGAAATTCACAAACTCTCGAACTTCTGGGCCCTTCAGAAGGTCCGGCAACATCTGGCGCAACTGGTAGGCACTGTGCAGCTACTAACTGTGCTAACATACATACTGCACTCTTGAAATCCTGATCAGATGGAATATGAGGAACTAGAGGTGGTACTGCTGGTGGAACCAGAAGTCCTGTAGCCCTTGGACGCTTCTGAAGCGGTGGAGAAGCTATAGGGGGCTGAGAAGATGTTTCCCCCTAGGTCTCACAATGGGCTACCTCCACCCGTGGTACCTTGTCGGTACCCTCGTTTGCAGTTGTATCTAGCCCCTGGCTAGTTGTGGTTTGTCTAGTGTTAGTCATCTCTATCTGCATACAAGTATCAATTATAAGCCAGAAACCTCAACCCTTAAGACACCGCTCTATAGCACGAGGTGAGAAAAAGAAGGATATTCATTCTAACATGCCCGGTAGCTTCTTGCTTATCGGATGTGGCGCACAACACATTTACAAACAAGACTCTACTAGACATGGATTGCAGACTCCCTAGGATACGACGTTGCTCTGATAACAAGTTTGTCACGCCCAAAACTCGAGGGGTGCAACTGGCTCCTAATGCCGAAACTCAGGCTCGAGCCGACCCTGCTGAACTATTTGCTACTAGCGCATGGAAGCCACACGCAATCAAGAAAACAAACAAGTATATCTCGGCTTAAAACTAAACCCTGGGCCAGCAAGGCCCCTGTCAACTGATCTATAAAAGAAATAGCTACTCCTAGGAGATCATATAAATAAATAGCCAACTAGCACAAAAGTCCTGATTGGGCCGTCGAGGCCACCATGGTATCCATACCAAAACTAAAAGCAGGTATATATCAATACAATACATCAAACAGATCACAAGCTTCAGTAAACCAACAACATAGGCCAATATGGCCATAACGTAGCTATACACCCCACACACTAGTCTGCAAGCCTCTAAGAGTAGTAAAGATTAGCGGGACAGAGCCCCAGTCTATCCATAAATATATATACAACAAAAGGTAACAAACCTCCCAACTCTGGACGCTCCGGAGGAAAGGGGCTAGCCAACCTGATAAAAGTCAATCCTGCTGCTGAGGAGGTCTACTCGGTCATCTGTCAGGACCTGCATGCATGAATGCAGCGCCCCCAAGGCAATGGGGCGTCAGTACAAAGTAATGTACAGAGTATGAAAGGCAATAGACTATGAGGAGGTATCCTGATATACTGGAATAATCTGATAAATAAATCAAGGATAAGATAAGTGTACTGACCTGCTCCTAAATCTAAACTTATAAAAAATAATAAAACAACAATATAACCAAGCCCCCATAAGCTCGAGAGGTACAAACATCACACAAGACCACCTACTCAGACCCCCATAAGCCCGAAAGGTGCCAATTAGCCTATATACCCCTATCGGTAGTACCCTAACCCTGTAGGCAGTCACATAGCCCTCTTAGGAATTAATATATCCTCATAGGCATCACATAGCCCTTTTAGGCATCAACATAGCTTATAGAAAACTCATAGCCCTCTTAGCCAACAACATGGCCCTGTAGGAAGCACACAGGCTTCTTAGGCATCAATATAGCCCTGTAGGCAACTCATAGCCCTTTTAGGCATCCATATAGCCCTGTAGGCAGAACACTGATCTTCTAGGCATATATCACATTCCTGCAGCTAACCACAATAGCCCCAAGGTCAACAATAACAATCCAATCGCTAAAAGCGAGCAATTTAATTATAAGCAACCTATACAAATAGCCTCTAAGTCGTGTCCAACATAGGGACGCTACTAACTGAATAAGAATCTTGACAAGGGAGGACTATATCAACTCGAGCAGCCAACAATCAACAATAATGGTTACAACTGTAACAAGGATAACAACCCAATTACATTGCTCCTAAGATTAAAGGAAACATGCCATAAGTAGGGAATAACCTTAACATACCTTTCCAATGAACACTCGAAAGACTGTAGTTCCTTCACGAAAGACTGTAGTTCCTTCACGAAAGTTGTTCCTTATGTCCTAAGCTTCACAAACACTATATATACACAACTGGTACGCACCTATAAACAGTTCATAATTAATCTTAAATCGGCAGATTTGCCATATTGCCCCAACTTGTTGAAACGTCCGTAGAAATTCATAAAAACAACCATAAAAGGGTCCCGAGATGATTACCTTAGTTAACCAAGTGTAAACCTTGAATAAACACCACTAATTACAAATTTATATCTTCAAAAACCAGCTCCAAATGCAGCTAATAGAAGGAAAAAATGATTGCCACGTGTAGGGATTACGTTTCTAGGCACGGGGGTAATGTTTAATGGTAGAAATCGTCAAAAACTAACCTTCATCATGCTAGAACTCCATAGGAACCCTCTCTAAGCTTTCTCTCTGGTTTTGGAACTGAAATGAAATGTTTTCATGGCTTAAAACGTTACATAAGCCGACATACCATATTTTTTATTCGACCCGGATTCTGCCCCGGCAGTATGTATTAAAACCCTCATAACATTTTACTCTGATGTCGATTTGATACGGGGTTTTGTGCGTTGTAAACTAGACTCGTAGGCCTTTTATTTAATGGGTGATAGGCCTTCTAAATCTTTAAATATTGGGAGAAAACAGCCAAGACATTTGACCCAAATTTTAGAGAAATCTTTAAAAAGGAACTTACGATAACTTTTGCCAACTTTTATTTTGAGACTTACTTAGCTTCAAAACTTGAGATACAACCCTTGAACACTTAAAATATGACATACCACATCATCTTTAATTTATTACTCACCCTTCTTGTCTTTCCACGAAGATACGAGTTAATTTAGACGTTTTGAAAAGTCGGGGTGTTACACTTTACACAAGACCCAAATCAAAACCCCAAATCACTCCTCTATCAACTATTTCTTTCTCTAGAAATTAACCTCCATTGAAGAAGAAGCTAGGGATTGAAGCTACGGTCAAGAACAAAGGTTCCATTGCTAAAGGCTTGTGCTAGGGCATTGATTAAGGTATGTTTATCTCTTCATCTATGGTTTATTTCACCCATAGAGCCGCCTTAGTAATCCCCCAATTGTAGATCAAAAACCCAATTCTAAGTAGGGTTCTTCTTACATTGTGGGTAGGATGTGGGTATGATTCCAATCTAGGGGATATTACCTAATTATGATTGATTTAGCTTTGTCTAGTGATATTATGATGAATTTATGTGATTTATATGGTAAAACCTTGTCTAAATTGATGAATGTGATATTTGTGGGTTTATGCCATTAGAGGTCAAATTGAAGGTTCAAAAAGTGATTCTCTTAAATCAATGACTTGAGTAGTAATTGTTCAAGGTTAGGAACATATAATTATAAATTGAACTAGAATTTATTGAATATGATGGGTGTTGACTTGTAAATATGGAATTGAGTCCTTATGATGAATTATGACTAATAATCACATAGTAATAAGGAATGTGATGATAATTGCTTAAGATGAAGCTTATTACTTGAATGTCTTGTAATCTAGATATGAATAAAGTTAGAATGAAGTAAATCTTTGAGAGTAAGGCTTGTAGTCACGAATGTTGAATCACTAGGGCTTTGAGAATAAAGTCAATGTGATGAATAGAAGTATAATAGGTGGATTTGTGGTGAAAGGCCTATACTCACCTAATCTACTTTATGAATGCTTGAACGTATGAAGTGATAGAATTACTCGAAGACGGATTGGTTGTCAAGGACATCCTTCCACGAGATATGAATGTTAAGCAAGGCTTAACAAGTAAACCTTGGGGTGTATTCTTGGCTCCAAGTGGATATTGAAGATGAGATGGAGTGTCACACAAGATAGGGTCCGTGGTCCAAGTAGAAAAGAGAACCACACCTAGTTGATGTGAGGATTATCCAAGATAAAGGGGGAACTCTTATGTAGTAGAGTGTGGGTTTTCCCAAAGTTAGGTCTCATGAGATGAAATCCTTCACATAGTGGAGTTAAGGTTTCTAGTAGCAATCTCCATATCCAATGAACTCATACATGCTTGAAAAAGCATCTCATAGTGTTCTAAAGCATAATTGAACTAAGACTTACTTAATAAAGTACCACGTAGTGTTCAAGAGTATGAATTGACTTAGACATGCTTAAAGTAGTATCTCATAGGGTCCATGTAGATGATGAACCTAAACATGCTAAACGTAGTATGTCATAGGGTTCAATCTAATAAGGAACTAAGATGTACTTAAGAGAGTACCTAATAGTGTTCTAAAGTTAAAATGGGGAACTAGGTTCCAAATCAAGAAGTCCTAGTATGAGGACCTAAAGGTAGTACTTAGCATGAGTAGTATTATGAGATGCTATTCATGCATGTCACAAGTATGACTTAGGATCATTCAAGAATGAGTTCTTATGAGTGTTGTATTTTAAGATAGGGTTGGGCTATAGTTGCCTTCCATGATATGTTTGACTAAGTATGGTAGTTCCCTTGTCTATATGAAGTAAGCTAAAGAGTGAGACCAAAAGAGGGTAAGTATGACTATGTTGACTTCATGGTGATACTTAATGTGAATGTTATTATGGGATGCCTTTCATGCATTGCACAAGTGTGCCTTGAGGTTACTTAGGATTATAATACCCTTATGGTAAAGAAGCTTAAGAGTTGACCATATATATATAGACTATGATTAAGATGACTAAAAAGGGATACTTGGCTTGGGTGGTATTATGGGATGCTATTCTTGCTTTACACTTGTATGCTTTTGAGGTTACTTGAAAATGGTGCTATTATGGTATAGATGACTAAGAGTAAACTATGCTTATATGAATATGAATATGAATTATCTCCTATGCTCATTACTTATGTCTTATGTTGGCTTATGATTATATGATGCTTATGTTGGAGACTATGCTATGATTATGTAATTATCTCTTGTGCTAATATCTTATGTTTACTTACCATTTTGAGATGCTCTTATGATATTGTGTTAGCTTTCATACTTGGTACATTTTGTACTAATGCATATTGCCTACATTCTAATTAAATGTAGGGTGTTGGAGATTGAGTTTCTTTGGAGGCTAGGTTTCTAAGAAGCTAGAAGACTTGAAAATTTGGTGAGTCCTCATAGCTTCGAGGACAAACCCATGTTTCCCTTTTATGTCATTTTTTATGTTTTTGGACTTTTTATGGGCTGCATCCCAAGACTTTTATTCATGAGTTTAACTAGATGGTTTGAGATAAAGAGTTAGTAAAGACTTCTGCTTGCTTATGAAAATGTTTTGGATTGTATGGTTCAAGAAGTTTTAAATTTTTCCGTACATTCTATGATCTTATGTTATGATGTTTCTAAGGGCTGTATGCGACCCCTTCGGGGTCAAGTACGCCATGTTACCTCTAGGGGTACCCCTGGGTTGTGACAAACTTGGTAATCAGAGCACAAGGTTTAGAATGGTTCTAGGATTGTCTCAAACCACGTCTAGTAGAGTCTTGTTCATAAATGTGAAGTGTGCCACTTTTATGAATAGGAGGCTATTATATGTATAGGAAATCTCAAATCTTCATTCTCTAAAGTCGTGTTGTAGAGTTTAGATCTAGTAGGTATTTCTCCTAACCTTTGCCCTATGGTTTTTCAGGTTATGGCTAATACTAGGGCTAATGCTAGGAGGGATGATGAAGATAATGGAGAACAAGAGGTTCCTCCACAAGTCCCAAACCAAGCTCCTCCTCTAGTCCTAAATGACCCTCCAATTGGGAATTCCACCCTAGAGGAGTTTAGGGCTTTTATGCAATTATTGGCTCAAGCCTTGACGGCGCAATCCAATAGAGATGTGGTGGTTTTGGCGAACCCAATAAGGGGGATGGGTGCTTCTAGGGTACGAGAGTTGTTGAGGATGAACCCTCTAGAGTTTTATGGCTCCAAGATGGAGGAAGATCCTCAAGGCTTTATAGATGAGGTGTATAAGGTGCTTGCCATCATGGGCTTAACTACGGTAGATAAAGCGGAACTAGCCGCTTATCAATTGAGAGATATAGCTCAAATATGGTATGAACTATGGAAAGATAGTAGGCCGGTAGAAGTGGGCCCAATAGAGTGGGAAGGGTTTAAAGAAGCATTCCTAGATAGGTTCTTTCCCCTAGAGTTGAGGGAACGAAAGATGCAAGAATTTATTAACCTTCATCAAGGAGGTATGAGTGTGGAAGAGTATGCTCTTAAGTTCACCCAACTATCCAAGTATGCCCCAACTTTAGTGGCGAACTCAAGGGCTAGAATGAATAAATTTGTGATGGGAGTGTCCGAGTTGGTAGAAAATGAGTGTCTTTCGGCGATGCTTATCCGTAGTATGAATATTTCAAGTCTCATGGTTCATGCTGAATAAATTGAGAAGAAAAATCTTAAGAAGATGAATAGGGAGGGGAAAAGAGCTAGAACCAATAATGGGAATGTTCCTAATGCTAAGTCCGATGAGCAAGATAGGTTTAAGTCAAGACAAAGGTATTCCGGCCAAGACTCTCCATCTCCTAAGCCTAGTTTCACCAAAGTGTGGGAGGAATCATTTTGGTAAGTGCCTAGCTGGCATGGATGGTTGCTATGGATGTGGGAAGGATGGGCACAAACTGAGAGACTTCCCGATTCTTAAGGCTAAAGGAAGAGAGGGTAAGAAAGTTGACTCTAGTGGTGTTAATGAGGAGCCTCAAAAGAAGAATAGATTTTATGGTCTCCAATCTAGAGAAGATCAAGAGTGATCTCCTCATGTCCCTTCTGGTATGTGTTTATGTTTTAGTGAATTTCTGGATTTCTTGTGTTATGTGACTTGTTATGATGGACTTGAAGTTGTCCTTATTATGAGTGGTGCTTCATTGTTGCATTATGTTATGAATTATGTTTAGAAGAACTTGTGTAGGCCTACTCCCAAGAGGGAGATAGTGTGCCTATCTACGGAGGTCATTATGTGATTATGTGTTGCCATGATTTCATTATGTGCATGTTCATGAAAATGCTTAGGTCTTGTTAGAAATGACTTATATGCATTATTTTCTCATGTTGTAGTGCATTTGAGTAGAGTTGCATATAGACTTCATGAGATGAGTAGTTGAGCATGCTTTGGTTTTGGAGTTGAAAGATTCCTCCTTGAAATGAATGCTTTCTGAGAGTAAATTGCATACGGGCTCCATGAGAGTATATTGAGCATGATATGATTAGGAAATGGCAGTTCCTCCTTGAATATGACTAGTTATGAGAATGTCATGCATAAATGGGCTATTTGATGAAGTTCCTACTTCTATTTTTTTGTTGCATTGAATAGGTATGGTGGGAATTGAAGTTTTCCTCCTTGTTTATGTAACGGCCCTAAAAATAAACTAGTGAAACTAGAGCCTAACTAGTGAGTGTGTGAGTTTGTCTTGAGGTTTGAGGTTGTTGTATGTTGTTTCGAGTCATGGTTGAGGGGTTAAATGTCAAGGTACGACTCCCCATCGACCACCCTAGGGGTCCTTGAGGAGGACCCTAAGCTTAATCCCAAGGCTGCCCCATTTGATGAAAGTTGGTCAAAGTTTGGTAACCTACGGAAGGGGTCCACGCCCTGTAGGTCCATCCACGCCTCGTGGATGGCCTACGTAGGTCAAGGGGACCCAAACTAAGCCACAACCCCAGACCACGGACCAACAACACGGTCCGTGAATCGACTCACGGTCCGTGAGTCAAGGGCTCGTGGATGGCACCTGTTTGGTGTCAAGTGACACGGCCAAGCTAGGGGTGGATTGGTAAATTCACCCCAAGTCCTTATTAGTGTGGGGAAGGTTATTTTAAGTGTTTTATCATATTTTAAGAGTATTAAAACACTCATTTAGATTTCCTCTCTCAAATCAAAACCTTCTCTCTCAAAATATCTTCTGTTTAAGAACTCCATTGAAGACCAAGAGAAGAAGAAGACTTAGGGCTTGAAGAGGAAGGCTAACTGAGTTGATTTTATTGTGGAATTCATCTATTAAGGTATGGTGATCCTTCATCTAGGGTTAGTTTTCACCCTAGAGTCAATTTCAAAGAAGTTTCAAAGTTTTCAAGTTCATGAAAAACCCTAAGTTTACTCAATCTCATGGGTTCTTGCATCAAACATTTTCTAATGATAAATTATGATTATTATGATGTTTAATTGATGATTTAGATGAAAATACTCTATCAACCCATGATTTCTCTCAATTCGTAAATTATGCCTTATGAAGTGGGCTTGTCGATTATGAATGAATGTTGATGGATTTATGCCTAGATTGATTTAGATTGTTTAATTGTATCATAATCTATGCCTAATTATGGTGAATTTTTGGTGAATTGAGGATTTGTGATCATAGCCTTGAAAGGGCAAATTTGACCTAATTACTTGTTGTAGTAGACTTGTGTTAGAGATGTTGATCCACTTGAAAGGTGGAGGTGTTTAATTACTTTTTATATTGAGATCATGGCCTTGAAGGCATATTTTGATGTATTGAAGTTTTATCATGATATTATACATGTGAGTGTGATGTGAATGATTTGCAAGTGATTTCAATGTAAGAATGACGATCTTCTATTGAAAGTAAATGTGTTATGATTGAAAGCATATTCTTAATTTGACACTCATGAATGATAATGATGGAATATGACGGGTCTCTATGGTGAATGTTGAATATAGAATTGGTAGGTTCATGCATCCTTTTCTTGAGTAATGAATGTGTCTTGACTTGATGAATATGAATTGATAGGCTTAAGGCATTCTTTTCATAAATGATCTAATGTAATGAAGACTCTAGAATTTATAGGCTAGTGGCATTCCTTTCTTAATGAGTCAATGTACCATGAATCGATAGGCTTGTGGCATTCCTTTCATGAGTATAAGAATGCAATGAGGGACCATGAATCGATAGGATTATGACATTCTTTTCATGGGGACTCTAGAGCTATCCTTGAATGTACCTTGGATCGATTGGTTTATAGCATTCCTTCCTTGTGTAATGATGTATCATGGGTCGATAGGCCTATCACATTCCTCCCTAATACACTAATGTAATGTGAATGAAATCATCTATGGGAATGTAGGCTAAGCACTGAGTGGATATAGTTAGATGGAAACTCTCCCAATGTTAGGTTAGAGTTCCAATGAACATCTTCCTATCCCATAACTATGTGCCCGCATAGGATATTAGCTAGAGGATTCCATCCGAGCTAATGTTACCGGTTTACCTTAGGCAAGTAGACCAACCCTTACAATCTGGGATAGTACTTCGGATTCCATGATCTAGCTCTCATGGTCTATGTTGTTTAAACGCTTATTCCCATCATATGAGATGTGCATTATAGTTACTTGATAGGTACTACAAAGTGTAGGTAGTAGTATGGGATGCTATCTATACATTGCACGAGTAGGCTTTGAAGGGGCTATAGTGAGTTCTCTAAGTCTTAATGACTAAATGCATGAAAGTTCTCTAAATGCATGAATGTGTCCTAAATGAATCTAATGAAGTATGTTGGCTTAAATTCTTAAATGTGAAGATGCATGCTATGCTTGGATTGTATTATGAGTTACATCCTTGTCATGACTTATTGTATATGAATGTGCCTTGTCTAGGGTGACTTCAAAAGAGTACTTAGTGTGGGTAGTAGTATGGGATGCTACTTGCATATTGCACAAGTATGACTCAGGGTTGTCTTAGATGTTGATCTTAATGTGATGATGTGACTCATGTAATATTTATGTCTCTTAAATGCTTTATTGTGTAAAGGTGGAAAGGATGCATGGTAAGTTCACTATTGGGTGACGTTAAGGTGGTGCCTTAGTGTGGGTGGTGGTATGGGACGCTACCCATACATTGCACAAGTTATAGCTTGATGGTTAATTGAGGTGGAGGCTCAAGGTGAAGGTAAAGGGTTATATGTAATTTTGCTCAAATGTGAATTATGTGACTTTGTACGTTGGTTGTGACTTATATTATGCCTCTTGTATCAATATTCATGAAGTTTAACAAAAATGGCATAAAACCATGGCTTTCAACAAAATATCCCTTTTAAAGCATGTTTTTGCATGGTCATCATACTTAGTACATTTTTATGTGCTAACCCATATTTCTCTTATTTTTACTACAAGTGTAGGTTCTGGCAAGTGATTGCTTCTAGCTAGGTTTTGAAGTATTTGGATAGAGTTTCCTCCAAGACTTGGTATGTCCTCATGGATTCGAGGACAAGAACTCTTATGTTTCATTTCTTCATGTAATAGACATTTAATAGTTTTTCTTCTATTGTAAAGGGCTGTGACCCTATCTTGTTAAAGGTTTTTCAAGATGGCCATGTGAGACTTAGTCTTCCACTGTGTCTTTTGAAAGATTTCTATGAGTATTGAATATTTTGAACCGTATGGTTTTAAATAAAAAGTTTTAATTTCATACTATTTCTATTGTCTATGCAGTGAATGAGCTATGAGGCTTGTATTAGACCCCCTTCGGGGTTGAGTACGCCATGTTACGACTAGGGGGTGATCTCGAGTCGTGACAAACATGGTATCAGAGCATATGATTTTGGAAATAGTTTTTAGGGTTGATGTCTCACAAGCCACGTCTAGTAGAGTCTTGTTCATCGTTGTGAGTCGCGACACATCTATGAGCGAGAGGCTATAGGATGTTAGGAAGTTATACTTCTTTCATTATTCTTCAAGTCGTGCCATAGAGTTTGACTCCATAAGTTCTTTCTCTTATTCCTTGTCCGGTGGTCTTGAAGATGTGACTACTAGAAGGGCTAATGCTTCAAGGATCGAGGGAGAAAATGGTGAGTATTGATGTCAATTGTGGCTATGTGACTTGTTGGATTTGAGGTGATATATAGTGATGTTGTAGAGAGTTTGTATAGGCTTACCCCTAAGGGGGAGATACTGTGCTTAGATAGCAAGGTGGTTGAGTGTTCTTGATGTTCACGGGTTAGGCTTGCTTGATTCTCACCTTATGAGGTGTAATGAGATTGAGAAGTTTAGACCTAGTGTGGTAGACTCATATGAGACCTTGAGTGGTGTTGGTAAAGTTGTTGTGAGCAAGAGTTGCTTAATGAGGACCTTCCTAGTTTAAAAGCTCCGGTATGTTGATGGTTCTTTATAGTGTGAATGTTTTATTGAGGTCCTTATGTTGTTTTCATGTTAGCCTTAGTTGGGTTTTCCTCTTAAGTGGGGGATGGTATGTTGAATAGTAAGGTTGTTGAGAGTGTTGATATCCTTATCTCTTTCATTCTATTCTTATTCAAGCTTGAGACCAACGGTTCCTTGTAGCTTGTAGTATGTTTTGGAGTCATGTGTGAAGTTGAGTTTCCATGGTCTCCTTATGTTATGATTCTAGTTGAATTCTTGTTTAAATAAGAAAATGAGTTTTCATGATTTATGTTCCTAATGTTGATTTGCATTTAGTATGACTTGTCTATATGTTTCATGAGGTTAAAGGTTGAACATGCCTAATTGTTCTTTTTAGAGTAATTGCATAATGTGCTTAATGATGTTGTGAGGAGCATGATGTGATTTGGAGAAGGTAATGCCTCCAATGAAATGAGAAATGTGAAGTTTTGATGCATAATGAGTTTGTAGATGTAGTTCCTACCTTCTTGTTTGCATTAAGCCTTTTTGATGTGTAGTTGAGGTTTCCTCCTATGTTTATGCATTAATATTGATGTTGCATGCATGATTGTGGGCTACTAGTTTTGAGTCGTTACCCCTTAATGTGTTTTAAGTGTCATTCGAGGACGAATATTCCTAAGTGGGGGATAATGTAATGACCCTAAAAATGAACTAGTGAAACTAGAGCCTAACTAGTGAGTGTGTGAGTTTGTATTGAGGTTTGAGGTTGTTGTATGTTGTTATGAGTCATGGTTGAGGATTTTAGGGGTTAAACGTAAAGGTACGACTCCCCAAGGACCACCCTAGGGGTCCTTGAGGAGGACCCTAAGCTTAACCCCCAAGGCTGCCCCATTTTGATGAAAGTTGGTCAAAGTTTGGTGACCTACAGAAGGGGTCCATGCCCCGTAGGTCCATCCACGCGCCGTGGATGGCCTCCGTAGGTCAAGGGGACCCAAACCAAGCCACAGCCCCAGACCACGGACCGACAACACAGTCCGTGAATCGACTCACGATCCATGAGTCAAGGGCTCGTGGATGGCACCTGTTTGCTGTCAAGTGGCACGACCAAGCTAGAGGTGGATTGGTAAATTCACCCCAAGTCCTTATTAATGTGTGGATGGTTATTTTAAGTGTTTTATCATATTTTAAGAGTATTAAAACATTAAAAAACTCATTTATATTTCATCTCTCAAATCAAAACCCTCTCTCTCAAAATATCTTCTCTCTAAGAACTCCATTAAAGACCAAGAGAAGAAGAAGACTTAGGGCTTGAAGAGGAAGGCTAATGGAGTTGTTTTTCTTGTGGAATTAATATATTAAGGTATGGTGATCCTTCATCTAGGGTTGGTTTTCACCCTAGAGTCAATTTCAAAGTTTTCAAGTTCATAAAAAACCCTAGGTTTTACTCAATCTCATGGGTTCTTGCATCAAACATTTTCAAATGATAAATTATGATTATTTTGATGTTTAATTGATGATTTAAAATGAAAATACTCTATGAACCCATGATTTCTCTCAATTCGTAAATTGTGCCTTATGAAGTGGGCTTGTTGATTATGAATGAATGTTGATTGATTTATGCCTAGATTGTTGAATTGTATCATCATATATTCCTAATTATGGTGAATTTTTGGTGACTTGAGGATTTGTGATCATAAAATTGAAAGGGTAAGTTTGACCTAATTACTTGTTGTAGTAGACTTGTGTTAGAGATGTTTATCCACTTGGAAGGTGGCGTTGTTTAATTACTTTGTATATTGAGATCATGGCCTTGAAGGCATAGTTTGATGAATTGAAGTTTTACCATGATATTATACATGTGAGTGTGATGTGAAGGATTTGCATGTGATTTCAATGTAAGAATGATGATCTTGTATTGAAGGTAAATGTGTGTGATTGAAAGCATATTCTCAATTTGACACTCATGAATGATAATGATGGAATGTGAAGGGTCTCTATGGTGAATGTTGAATCTAGAATTGGTAGGCTCATGCATATTTTTCTTGAGTAATGAATGTGTCTTGACTTGATGAATATGAATTGATAGGCTTAAGGCATTCTTTTCATAAATGATCTAATGTAATGAAGACTCTAGAATCGATAGGCTAGTGGCATTCCTTTCTTAATGAGTCAATGTACCATGATTCGATAGGCTAGTGGCATTCCTTTCTTAATGAGTCAATGTACCATGATTCGATAGGCTAGTGGCATTCCTTTAATGAGTATAAGAATGTAATCGATAGGCTAATGGCTTTCTTTTTATGGGGACTCTAGAGCTATCCTTGAATGTACCATGGATCGATAGGCTTATAGCTTTCCTTCCTTGTGTAATGATGTATCATGGGTCGATAGGCCTATGGCATTCCTCCCTAATACACTAATGTAATGTGAATGAAATCATCTATGGGAATGTAGGCTAAGCACCGAGTGGATATGGTTAGATGGAAACTCTCTGAATGTTAGGTTAGAGTTCCAATGAACATATTCCTATCCCATAACTATGTGCCCACATAGGATATTAGCTAGCAGATTCCATCCGAGCTAATGTTACCAGTTTACCTTAGGCAAGTAGACCAACCCTTACGATTTGGGATAGTACATCGGATTCCATGATCTAGATCTCATGGTCTATGTCGGTTAAATGCTTATTCCCATCATGTGATATGTCCATTATAGTTACTTGATAGGTACTACAAAGTGTAGGTATTAGTATGGGATGCTATCTATACATTGCACGAGAACCATCACGGTCCGTTGTCTTGATGACGGGCGGTGGTGGCGCCCGTATGGTCGAGGCAGTGACCCTCCCTTTCCATCCCCTTAGACCCTCACGCCTAAGTGAGGACCACGAGGACCTTCACGGGCCATGGTCCATCACACAGCCCGTGGGGGCGTCCGTGAAGCTTTACCAGTAAGCCCCCTAGCCAGTCCCTCCAGACCACAGATCAAGTGGAGACCACAAACACTTTCACGATCCGTGGTCCTTCACATGGGCCGTGGTAGGGCTCATGGACTCAGACCCTCAGCTAGCAGTCACCAAGTCAAGACCACGACCGACTTCACAGTCCGTGGTCTCTTTCACGGTCCGTGAATGTGGCTGTGGTCAACCCGTCTACAGTTTAAGTCAGGGTTATATTGGTCTTTTCCTTATTCGTTCAACACCTAAACTACATCATTTGAACCCTAAATTTTGTGTTTTAGTCAGTTTAAGCCTAGAAACATAACTGGAACTTACCCAAGTCATATCTTTAATCAAAACTTAGAAAATTAGAAGCGAAAGGAGAGAAAGAGGCGACCAACCCTAAGTTCAAGAACACATCAAGTTTTCTCCAGTTCCAGCCTCGAAATCGAAACATTTCTCCGTAGAATTCATCACCAGGTATGTGAGATTTCACTACTGGGTTCCTTTCACCCATTAGATCCCTAGTTTTCAGTCAGTTTCTTGATTCCCTTATTATGACTAGACCTAGGGTTTCTTGAATGTTAACATTATTGGGTTCTTAGCTGTTAGAATGATCCAAATCAGATTAGTATTTTAATATTCAGTCTGTTGCATGAATTTCAGAACCCTAGCTATGTAGTTCTTTAGTTCTTGAATTACACATGCTAGGCCAGATATTTCAGTTATTCCATATATATATGCCTCAGTTTGAAATGTGTCATTATCAGTTATTTATGCGCATTCTCAGTTTGCATGTCATTTTGAGCTATCCAGTATATCACCATAATTCAGTCATAATATGTTAATCACTTAATCCATTGGGAGTAGCATAATATCGAGTTGGACTAGGGTTCAGCGTACCCAAACAGTCCCAGAACTACTAACCACGTAGGTTGTAAGTCCCCTCTGTGGGCATCATTTTAATGATCACGCCAGCATGCCTCTGCACCTTTGGCCGGGTGTATTGGGTCCTCTCAATGGGGCGTATATATCAGACTCCTCATTTAGCTCATGTGGCTTTATTATTGGTTATTAGTAGCTCCCACAACTCAGTCAGACTCTATTGTCTTGACCATTTTCAGAACAGTTAGTATTCAGTCTCAATATGTTATAAATTGGTCATTTCATTAAGTTAGCTCAGTATTCAGTATCTATGTCATGCCGAGATTATGCACTTGCTTTATTGCTTGTTCAATTATGTGTTTATTTGAGCTTTATTCTATCCTGCATGCTCAGTTCCTTTCAAGTACTGACGCATATATTACACTATATCTTCTCATGATGTAGGTTCAGGTCCCCAGTAGTCAGATCACGCTTAGATTGGTTCTCGATCTCCAGTTCAGCAGTATCAGCGGTGAGTCCTCATCTTTGAGGACAATAGTCATGTCATCTTTTCAGTACTTTAGTCCTTTAGTTTCAGTTTTGCTAGACTTAGCTGGGGCATGTGCCAATATTTCTAGTCAGTTAGAGGCTATTTTCAGACATAGTTAGATTCAACTTAGTTATTGAGTATGGTCTTTCTTTCGTATTAAACTCTCAGATTGTATATTCAGTTTTAGTATATGGGTATTCCTCATCATTTCAGTTTTATTTATGATTTAGCTTCCGCATCAGTTATTATTATCCTTAGTATGCTCATGTCATGCCAGCAGGGTTAGCTTGGGATCACTTGTGATTATAGGTCCCGTGTCCGCGTCTAAGGTGTAGCTCGGGGCGTGGCAAACTTGGTATCAGAGCCAGGTTTAAGAGTCCTAGGATGTATGAAAGGTCGTGCTAAGTAGAGTCCTTTTCATGGGTGTGAAGTGCACCATATCTAATGAGAGGGAGGCCACAAAGTGTTTTAGGAAAAATCTTCATTTTCTTATTACTCTTATCATGAGTAAGGTATGATCTAATTCCATTCTAACTCGACGTTCTGTGTTTCAGTGTGATCATGACTCCTCATAGAGTTAATGCTAGAAATACGAATGTCAGGAACACAAATGCAACTCCTCCTATTCCAGATCAAGAAGTCTCGAATGTAGAGTTCAGGAACGCCATTCAGATGTTGGTTCAGAGTGTGGCCAACAAGAATAACCAGCGGGATCTAGTTCCAAAAAATGCTAATGTTAGCTGCAGCCAGAGTGCGAGACTTTGTTAGGATGAATCTACCGGAGTTATTAGGATCGCAGGTTGGAGAAGATCCCCAAAACTTCATTGATGAGGTCAAGAAGATCTTTGAAGTGATGCAGGTAACTGGGAATGATCGGATTGAGTTAGCATCTTACCAACTTAAGGATGTAGCTCATATCTGGTATACTAAGTGAAAGGAGAACAGGGGTACAGATGCATCTCCTATCACTTGGGATTGCTTTAGTGAGACCTTCCTGGACAGGTTTTTCCTAAGAGAGCTAAGGGAGGCGAAAGCTCAGGAATTTATGAACTTAAGGCAAGGTAGCATGACAGTCCAAGAGTATGGGCTCAAGTTTACCCAACTCTCCAGGTATGCTCCTCACATTGTTGCTGATTCCAGGGCTCAGATGAATTTTTTTCTATATGGAGTGTCAGACTTGTTGAAGACAGAGTGTAGAAATGCTATGTTGCTGGAAAATATGAGCATCTCTAGGCTCATGAATCATGCTCAGCAGGTTGAGGGTGATAAACTTTGGGAACAGGCTAAGGATAACAAGAAGGCAAGGACCGGAAACTACGACTACTCTCAGCAGAAATTGAGTGGTGGAAATTGCTAGCAGGGTCAGTAGAAATTTTCATCTTCATCAGCTAGTGTTCCATCCCCTAAGTTCAGACAAGATCATAAAGGTAGGGCATCAGGCTCTAAGTCTCAGGGAAGTTTTTAGGAATCAAAACGTACCCAACCTGCCCTAAGTGTGGTAAGAACCATCCGAGCGAGTGCCTTGCAGGAAAGGAACGATTCTTTGGGTGTGGTCAGTCTGGTCACAGGTTGAAGGATTGTCCTTCTAAACAGGGTCAAAGAGGAAATGGTAGAGTTCAGTTCACAACTTCAGTAGCAGCAACAAGTCTCCCGACTCAGTAGGGTTACTCATCTGGTACAGGTGGCAGACAATGCCAAAATAGGCTTTATTCTCTTCAGGCTCGCTAGGATCATGAAGATTCTCCTGATGTAGTCACTGGTACGTTACAAGTCTTTGATCACGATGTTTATGCTTTGTTAGATCCATGGGCTACTCTTTCCTTTGTTACTCCTTATATAGCAGTTAAGTTTGATGTTAGCCCAGAAACTCTCTCAGAACCCTTCTCAGTCTCTACTTCAGTTGGTGACCCAGTTATAGCTAGACGGGTATACATAAATTACCCTGTCACAGTCTCCCAGAAAGTCACCTCAGCAGATCTTGTAGAGTTAGAAATGGTAGACTTCGATGTCATTCTAGGCATGGATTGGTTACATTCATGTTATGCCTCAGTCGACTGTTAAACTAGGATTGTTCATTTTCAGTTTCCAGACGAACCAATCCTAGAATGGAAGGGTAGTAGCTTAGCGCCTATGTGTTGTTTCATTTCCTACCTTAAGGCAAGAAAGATGATCTCTAAGGGTTATCTCCATCATCTAGTTTGGGTTAAGTATTCAAACTCCGAAACCCCAACTCTTGAGTCAGTTTCAGTGGTTAATGAGTTTCCAGAAGTGTTTCCAGAAAATCTTTTCAGAGTTCCTCCTGATAGGGAAATCGACTTTGGAATTGATCTCCTTCCAGATACCCAGCCTATTTCTATTCCTCCTTATAGAATGGCTCTAGCTGAGCTTAAGGAATTGAAGGAGCAGTTGAAAGATCTTTTAGACAAGGGCTTCATCAGACCTAGTATTTTTCCATGGGGTGCGCCAGTGTTGTTCGCAAAGAAGAAAGATGGTTCTCTCAGAATGTGCATTGACTATAGGCAGTTGAACAAGGTTACAATCAAGAATAAGTATCCCATTCCCAGGATTGATGACTTGTTTGACCAACTTCAGGGTGCTAGTCATTTCTCTAAGATAGACCTCAGATCGGGTTATCATCAGCTTAAAGTAAGAGATAGTGACATTCTGAAGACATCCTTCAGGACTCGGTATGGTCATTATGAATTTTTAGTTATGTCATTTGGACTAACCAATGCTCCTACAACTTTCATGGACTTGATGAAGAGAGTGTTCAAGCAATACTTGGACTTGTTCGTTATCGTCTTTATTGATGATATCCTCATTTACTCTAGAAATGAGAAAGAACATGCAATTCATTTGAGAGTTGTTCTGCAGACTCTCAAAGATCGCCAGTTATTCACCAAATTTAATAGGTGTGAGTTTTGGTTGCATTCGGTTGCTTTTCTTGGGCATATAGTGTCTAGTGAAGGGATTCGAGTAGATTCCCAAAAAATAGAGGCAGTGAAACAATGGCCCAAGCCTACCTCTCCTACCGATATCAGAAGTTTCTTGGGTCTAGTGAGTTATTACAGAAGGTTCATGAAAGGATTTTCATCCATAGCCTCACCATTGACTAGGTTGACTCAGAAGATGGTCAAGTTTCAGTGGTCAAATGATGGTGAGAAAAGCTTCGCAGAATTGAAAACTAGATTGAATACAACTCCTATTTTGACTCTTCTAGAGGGTTCAGACGGTTATGTGATTTATTATGATGCATCCAAAGTCAGTCTAGGTTGTGTGTTGATGCAGCGAGGTAATGTTATAGCTTATGCTTCCAGACAGCTTAAGGTGCATGAGAAGAATTATCTGACTCATGACCTCGAGCTTGCAGTGGTGGTGTTTGCACTCAAGATTTAGAGGCACTACTTGTATGGTGTTCATGTAGATGTGTTTACAGACCATAAGAGCCTTCAGTATGTGTTCACCCATAAAGAGTTGAATCTTCGCCAGAGAATATAACTTGAGTTCCTCAAGGATTATGACATAAGTGTGCATTACCATCCTGGTAAGGCAAGTGTAGTAGCAGATGACCTTAGCAGACTATCTATGGGTAGTGTAGCACATGTTGAGGAAGAAAGAAAAGAGCTAGCAAAGCATGTTCACAGACTTGCTCGCCTAGGAGTTCGTCTTATGAGCATATCAGATGGTGGTGTAACGGTTCATAATAGGGCATAATCTTCTTTGGTAGTGGAAGTTAAGGAAAAGCAAGATAGTGATCCGATATTAGTTGAACTCAAGGGTGCAGTCTACCAACAGAGAGTTCAGGTTTTCTCCCAAAGGGGAGATGGTGTGCTTCGCTACCATGGTCGATTATGTGTTCCTAATGTGGGCGAGTTGAGACAACATATTCTTGCAGAGGCCTATAACTCCAGATGTTCTATTCATCCAGGTGCTACTAAGATGTACCGCGATCTATGGGAAGTCTATTGGTGGAATGGTATGAAAAGAGATATAGCAGATTTTGTGGCTAAGTGCCCCAATTGCTAGCAAGTCAAGGTAGAACATCAGAAACCAGGAGGTATGACTCAAGAGATTGACATT
>JAJOOO010007139.1:0-17664 GCA_029582685.1 Solanum piurae | reverse complement strand
AATTTGAATTTTGAATTTTCTCGAAATTCATCAAAAATGGCAAATGAAAACTTGAATAAGCTTTGTATGGATGAATCAAACCCAAAATTAGTTGATAACTACGAAATCAAGTTCAAAATACATAGCAAAATCCTTCGATCATCAACAGAAATGGGGACCCGGCGCGTGCAAATCACGTGGACTATCTGTTTTGTTTATGTGTTGAGGTCAGCGTTTAAGTGTGTAGAAAATAGAGAAATATGAAGTTCAGGGGGGTAATAAGACATCCGTGAAGTTGGAGTGTGTAGTTGGGATTTCGGGTATAGATTGGGGGGATTTTAGACCATTTTCTCTATTTTTAATAATGAATTTGATGTGAATATCCAATATAATTAAGTTTGTATAGGGTAAAATTCACGCTCAACAAACAGACAAATCAGACTTTGACACGTGGTTGAATCAAAACCACAGAATTGTGGATCATACTTACCTCTCTAGAAAATCTCAAATCGTGCCCCCCCCCCCACCCGACATGGCTTATATTGATATTGCATTGATACTATCAAAATCGCTCTGCAATCGGGTAGCCTATATAATCTCTCTTTTAAAAATTAGTCACTTTACCATCGGAGCATCATCATAATAGTCTTAGAGTAGATCATCAACAGTCAACCACGAATCTAGTATTGATCTGCCCCCAATGAGCCATGAGCCCAACACCAGGACTAAAAAACGTGCTACTAAGTAGCCTTTTCAGAACTAATGTGCATTCCTTTTAACACTTAGGCGTAGAATTGACTTTTTGATATATAAAAGAGGCCTAAGAAAGGCATTGAGAACTCACTCTGAAAATATATCAAGCTACTTTTTGGCATAGCATGGATATACACTTTAACTTGACCTTAACTAAAAATTACTTACTTCAACTTTGAGTGTGCATACCTTAATTTGTCTTCATTGTGTCAGTTGAACACTCCCACAAAATGATCATCTAGATACCTTTAAAATTTATGTGTCACATCACAGTCGGTTATCCACGAGACACAATGAGACGAGTTGGAATATTTAGTTATTAATTGAGATCAAGTTTAAGCGTTCAGACATACATTCTTAAAGTTGAAGAGGTTAATTACCATCTAAAATCAAACTTATAGTGTCTTTTGTGTATGCCTTATGTTTTAAGGATTCTAATGGAAGAAGGAAACTCATCTTTTCCTCTCTTGTATTTTCCTTCTCTTTTTGAGCAATTTAGAAGAAAATAAATTTGATAGACTTTTACAAAATTCTATTGATAACTAAAATGGTGATTTTTTTCAATAAAAAAATCTTTTCTGAGGTGGGATACCTCTGTGTGAAGAAGTAACTATCACTTAGATACCATTCACATTCACTTCAATTCAACATTAAGTATAATTCATATGATATTTTCTTATTGTGAATCAATCAATAAAATCTCAAGATCTTTCACAAACTCAATAGTAATAATTCTTTTGTTTATTGTTCCACTTGGAGTGATAATATCCACTTAGAATTTCCATGTGTCAATATTTACTTCCACACATATCTCCATATATATGGGAAAAAGGTAATAATGATCTTTGGCTTCAAGTGTAAAATTGTGAGGTAATGGATCAAGATAAGCAACAAGTGTTGTATACTTTGCCAACCCACAAACAATCCAATCCAAACCATCAAAATCTTTCTAAACTATTGACAATTTTCAGGCTTTGGTTTTATTGAACTATTTACTACAACCATTTCTAAAAAGGAAAATAAAATAAAATAAAATAAAAGAAAGAAAAATCTTTCAATTTATATCCATTGAAATCCAATCCAACACCCATGCATTCCCTTCCATACAAATTTCACCTCATCAAAAACATACTTGGAGTATTTTTTCTCTCTCTCATTATTATTGAGAGATCCACTAAGAAAAAAGAAAAAAACACTAAACACTCTGTCGGGATGGTTGTTACATATTTGTTTTATAATGTATTATATTATTTTAATAAATATAATATTTAGATAGATTGTATCTTTCTCGAACGCTACATAATGTCATACATCAACAATTAGAATGATAATTATATACAAAAAGTCGGATATAAGAAAGAGCTACTATAAAAAGGTAGGCTAAAGAATAAAATAAAGTAGGGCTGCCTATTGGTCGGTTCGGTTTTAAAGTTTATCAGTTCGACTTATCGGTTATCGATTTGTAAGCATGCTAAATCATTATAAAATCATTGAGATATTGACTTATCGGTTATTCATCGTTATTGGTTTTACCGTTAAGATCTGTTACAAAAAAATCATTAAAAATCACTTTGAAATAAAGTGACAAACCAAATAAACCATGCACATGAGTTGACATATTGCATTTTGCTCAAAAGCAAACACAATCACACTGTAGAAGAATCTAGAGTTTGAGACAGTAAAAAATAAAAGTACGAAACTAAACTCTAAATCAAAAACTTTATATACCAAATAATATAAATATAATTATTTAATTTACTATCGAATTACCGATCAACTTGTGAAGAAAAAACCTCAAACCGTTAAGAAGCGATAATCATATAATAAAAAAAATCAAAACCATTACCGAAATTGCTAAACTAGTAACTCATTATCGATAAATCAATATTTTTTTCCCGATTTAAATTATATTTTAAACAATCCAATAAATAAAGACGATAACAACGTCACCACACCAAATCAATAATACACAAAATTAAACTTCTTTAACATTATGAATTTAAACCTTACATAATAACAAGGTGTAAAACTACTGGTTGATAGAAAAACAAGATCCAAAAATCTTCTGTTTTTTTCCTCCAAATTGCTGCCTAGTGTCACTCCACTCTTCACCCACCACCACCAGATCTAGTAATTCCCAAGAAAAAATTATATAATTATGGCTTATGGGGGCAGATAATTATAAAAAGATTACCTTGCTGTGTATAAACAGGGTATCCTCAACCTCAACAACCCATTACCACCACCCACTTTTTTTTTTATTTGTTCCATAAATAAACCATACACACACAATCAAATATATATAGTGAAAAACCAAAGCTTTTAGCTTTGTCAACTTTTCTCAATCTTCATCCCTTTCTAGGGGTGTTTCTTGAATTTTCCTTTACAAATCTTGAAAACCTTGAAAAGAAATAATGGAGCGTGCTAGAAAATTGGCAAACAGAGCAATTCTGAAACGTTTGGTTTCACAATCAAAACAGAGTCGTTCTAATGAAATCCCATCATCAGCATCATTATACAGGCCTTCAAGGTATGTATCTTCATTGTCACCATACACATTTCAGGCTAGAAATAATGCAAAATCTTTTAATACCCAACAAGTTAGATCAATTTCTGTTGAGGCTTTGAAACCAAGTGACACATTCCCACGCCGACATAACTCAGCCACCCCTGAAGAACAAACAAAAATGGCTGAGTTTTGTGGGTTTCAAAGCCTAGATGCACTTATTGATGCTACTGTACCTCAATCGATTCGTAGCGAATCGATGAAGTTACCTAAGTTTGATGGTGGATTGACTGAGTCACAGATGATTGATCATATGCAGAAATTGGCATCTAAGAATAAGGTTTTTAAGTCATATATTGGGATGGGGTATTATAATACTTATGTACCACCTGTTATATTGAGGAATCTTTTGGAGAATCCTGCTTGGTATACTCAGTATACTCCTTATCAGGCTGAGATTTCGCAGGGACGTCTTGAGTCCTTACTGAATTATCAGACCATGATTACGGATCTTACTGGTTTGCCAATGTCTAATGCATCTTTACTAGATGAAGGGACCGCGGCAGCTGAGGCTATGGCTATGTGTAACAATATTCTTAAGGGGAAAAAGAAAACTTTCCTTATTGCTAGCAATTGTCACCCTCAGACTATTGATATTTGTAAGACTAGAGCTGATGGATTTGATCTTAAGGTAGTTACTGTAGATCTTAAGGATATTGATTATAAGTCTGGTGATGTTTGTGGGGTACTAGTTCAGTATCCGGGAACCGAAGGTGAAATCTTGGATTATGGGGAGTTTATTAAGAATGCACATGCTCATGGAGTGAAGGTTGTTATGGCATCTGATCTTTTGGCCTTGACAATGTTGAAACCACCGGGTGAACTTGGAGCAGATATTGTTGTTGGTTCTGCTCAGAGGTTTGGAGTGCCTATGGGTTATGGAGGCCCTCATGCAGCTTTCTTGGCAACTTCTCAAGAATACAAGAGAATGATGCCTGGAAGAATTATTGGTGTCAGTGTTGATTCAACAGGGAAACCTGCTCTGCGTATGGCAATGCAGACTAGGGAACAACACATCCGCAGGGACAAGGCTACGAGTAACATTTGCACAGCACAGGTACTGAGTGAACTACTGTTTTCACTAACATCTATGCTATACCTTTATTTATATCTCCTAGATTCTCTATTACACGACATTTTTATATTGTAGTAGTAGTAAATATTTTAACTTGTTTGAAAAATGTTTACTTTCTGCTTGTATACAATGTTTTGTCTGGACATGAGCAGTGAGGAGTAAAAACAAATCAAAATATAATTTTCTTGCAAGAGATTATCTAACTCCCATATGTGCATTGGAAGGGGCTGATGCATGACACTATGCACTTTAGTTGCTTTTATTGGCTTATGAAATTGTCCTTTTATTATGCAGGCTTTGCTTGCCAACATGGCTGCCATGTATGCTGTCTATCATGGACCTGAGGGGCTAAAAACCATTGGCCAACGTGTTCATGGTCTTGCTGGAACATTTTCTGCTGGTCTCAAAAAGCTAGGAACAGTAGAAGTTCAGGATCTTCCATTCTTTGACACTGTGAAGGTGAAGTGTTCTGATGCAAAGGCAATTGCTGATGTTGCTAACAAGAATGACATTAACTTGCGGATTGTGGACAACAATACTGTAAGTCTAGCTAATTTTTTATTTTAAACTTATTGATACTCCTAAATTTATGTTATGATTAAGTGAACCCCTTTTTTTCCCCAGATAACTGTATCTTTTGATGAAACTACTACCCTCGAAGATGTGGACGATCTATTTAAAGTTTTTGCCTTGGGAAAGCCAGTGAGTATCATTACTCCCCTATCCATGCTGCTGGTAGCAACTCAATGTATACATAGTGTATTCTTATCTTTGATGCTGTTAATAGGTCCCGTTCACTGCACAATCAATTGCACAAGAGGTCGAGAACCTGATTCCTTCTGGACTTACAAGGGAGACTCCATTTTTGACTCACCAAATATTCAACTCGTAAGGCCTCCTTCAATGGTTAACCATCTTTATCCTGTAACGTTAGTGCTAGTTTAATTATTACATTCATGATTTAGGTACCATACTGAGCACGAGTTGCTGAGATACCTCCATAAGCTACAATCAAAGGATCTCTCCTTGTGCCATAGCATGATTCCTTTGGGCTCCTGCACAATGAAATTGAATGCCACAACAGAGATGATGCCGGTGACATGGCCTAGCTTCGCAAATATTCACCCTTTTGCACCCACTGAACAGGCAGCTGGCTATCAGGTTGCTACTACTTAGATGCATTGCTGCTTGAAACTGCAGAAACAGAAGAACTAATCAAGACTGTTACATGCTTTCTTGCAGGAAATGTTCGACGATTTGGGCGCCCTATTGTGTACAATTACAGGCTTTGATTCCTTCTCCTTGCAGCCTAACGCTGGTGCTGCTGGAGAATATGCTGGATTGATGGTTATTCGTGCATATCATATGGTACTCCTCAAATCTAAATGACTAGTTTGCTTTCGGATTTGATTTAAGCTCTCTTAATATCTAGCTAATACTTACAAGATTAAGGTTCCTAATGAACTTAATTAATATTGTATTTGTGAAACGTTTGAAGAGACAAATTGGTGGGAAAATACTGCACATGCTTTTACTATTTTTATCAAACACCGTTCCTTTTATAGTCTGTTGTATTAAAAAGAACGTTTCCTTTTTTACTCGTCCATTTCAGCAAATCAGGAGATATATATTATCTACTTCCAATATTACCCTTATCATAAGTAACTACATAAAGTATTAGTAGTCAAATTTAGATTTCCAAAGCATAGTTAATATGGGTAATTTAGTAAAACAAATCCTTTAAATTATTCCTTAAGTGGAGTGTCAAGTCAATAGAGGACTAGTAAAAGGGAACGGAGGGAGCATTAGGAAATCACCTGTTGATCACCCATTCCTTGTGAAGATCTTTACTTCCATCTAGTTACTACCTGACATCTATTATCCTTCATGGAGTTGTAGAAGGCTATAGAGTTTTAATCTTCCAAGAACGCTTGATGTACCATAATGGGATGCTAATGGCATAGGATTATAATTTTTGTTTTTAATTATCAGATTCTTTTCCTTGTTTTCATCCTTAATCATAAATTAGACTCTGTAAAGCTTTCGGCTAGTGTAATTAAATTTTGAGTTTTGTTGCAGTCAAGGGGTGACCATCACCGCAATGTATGCATCATTCCTGTATCAGCACATGGAACAAATCCTGCAAGTGCTGCAATGTGTGGGATGAAAATTGTTGCTGTCGGGACAGATGCAAAAGGAAACATTAATATTGAAGAGTTGAGGAAGGCTGCTGAGGCAAATAAAGATAACCTTGCTGCTCTCATGGTAAATCACGTGCTACTATTTTCTGACACCTTTCTGTATTGGTTGTATTTACTTAAGTCTTGATCAAATTTCAGGTTACATACCCATCAACACATGGAGTGTATGAGGAAGGAATTGATGAGATATGTAAGATTATCCATGACAATGGTGGTCAGGTGTACATGGATGGGGCTAACATGAATGCACAGGTAATTACCTCCTATCAACTCCTAACCTCTCATGCTGTAACTTTTCTTCCTCAGATTTACAGGTTATTAGTCTAGAGCGTATAAACTGGGATGTAAACATTTCATCATTTCAAATTCTTGTAGCTTTTACTTGTCATTGAGTCTTCTTAGTGATCATTTTATCTCTATAAATTCTAGCTCAACAATTTTTGAAGTCAGACCTTATATCTTAAGAAAGGGATGTTTAATGAACCTCAAATTTTCCTTTCTATCCTTTTCTTCCTCTTCTTCTTTACTCCTGGATGATTTGATAGTTGTCCCACATGATGTGTGAGCTAGTGTGATTTGCTGTAGTTTAGTTTGCTCTGACTTTTGTGAGTCATACTACGTCCTGTGCGGTCAAGTCTGTAGCTCTCTTCTCTTGATTGGTTACCTTGGTTTAAAGGTTTTATCAGGTGCTTTGCTGGTGGTCAACTTTCTGGACAATATGATATCTGTTTTTTTAAACTTATGCATACTACCTTTCTTCTATTTACTCCTCAATTACATCATCAAAATTTACTTTTAGTTCAGCTAATGACTACACCACTTTGTTGTTGACTGTTTCCTCCTTTTGATGGGGGCATAAATGCTGGTGTTGTACAGTCTTTTCATTCATTTCTAATTTTTCTTACAGGTTGGTTTGACAAGCCCTGGCTTTATTGGTGCTGATGTTTGTCATCTAAATCTCCATAAAACATTCTGCATTCCTCATGGTGGAGGAGGTCCCGGAATGGGTCCAATTGGAGTGAAGAAGCACCTGGCACCATATTTGCCATCACACCCTGTGGTATGTCCTTGATAACACCAATTACTTCACTACATAACACTCTCTAGAGTACCGTCCTGGTACTCGTTCTTTGTTAGATTTATGTTTCTTAAAAATAATATTGTGATTATCAAACATGCAAATATTTATCAATTCATCAGCCTGGGATTTTGTTTTATCTTGTTTAGTTTTCTTAATCATTGATATTCTCCTGAAGGTACCAACTGGAGGGATCCCATCCCCCGACAAGAGTGAGCCACTTGGTGCTATTTCTGCTGCACCCTGGGGTTCAGCACTTATTTTGCCGATTTCATATACCTACATTGCCATGATGGGGTCTAAGGGACTTACAGATGCATCAAAGATAGCTATCCTGAGCGCAAACTACATGGCGAAGCGTTTGGAGGTCTTTGTTCTATTATGTCTCATATTCTATTTGAGTTGAATTTTCTGCTTTTCTGTTTCTCGGGCTTGCTATGCCTGTCTTAATTCATCATAGTTGAAAAAGTTTGTCCTGCAACAAGTGTTCAATTTGGGTGTTCTGCTTAGCTGATCATATTTTCTGCTTTGATCAACAGAAGCACTACCCAGTCCTCTTCCGAGGTGTCAATGGAACATGTGCCCATGAGTTTATCATTGACCTGAGGGGCTTTAAGGTAGTTTCTCTTTTGAATCATTTCCAATTCACTTCCTTTTTTACTGGTTGTTAATAGTGTACTAAATCTTGTGCGAGTCTTCACTTTTCAGAACACTGCTGGGATAGAACCTGAAGATGTTGCTAAACGTCTTATTGACTACGGATTTCATGGACCTACAATGTCTTGGCCAGTTCCTGGTACACTTATGATTGAACCTACTGAAAGTGAAAGCAAGGTATAATACAAGGATGCATATTGTATGATACAGGAAAAAGTTTCAGTAGTACACAGTATAGTTTTTTTATTTGGTGGTCCTGAAGTAGCTGTGTATTATGCAGGCGGAACTAGACAGGTTTTGTGATGCACTCATCTCCATCAGAGAAGAAATCGCTCAGATTGAGAAAGGGAATGTTGATATTAATAACAATGTTCTCAAGGTATATATGCGCTATTGTTTTCTTGTAAATTAGTTTTAAATGAAACATTTGCTGTTTGTCCTGTTGCATAAATCAGGAGATATTAACCAAGACTTGTTTTGCAGGGGGCTCCTCATCCACCATCAATGCTCATGGCAGATGCATGGACAAAACCATATTCTCGGGAATATGCTGCATACCCTGCTCCCTGGCTAAGGAGTGCCAAATTCTGGCCAACTACAGGTCTTTACCATCTCTATTACAACTCCAATTTTAAACCTACAAACTTGACGTTAGCTAAATTCTGAAGTACTAGATTTTTTTCCTCTTTAGTGATACATTGATATGTAGAGGTGTTCAGCAAAACATATACTTTACTGGTCAACGCATTTTCAAAACTTCCGAAACATACTAGCAACCACTACTGAAATTATGTCCTTAAATTTTAAACATCCAATCTTATACCTACATACACAATGTTTTTTTCCTTCTCGTTAATGATTATACAAAAATTTCATTTGAAAATTCATTAGTTTTCACGTAATCATACTACATAATGACAACCTCTAGACTACTAGCAAGTGAGGACATGCAGGGAACTTTCCCTTTCCATGTCCTATTACAATGGAACTGCTCTAAAAAGGCCGTTTTCTATCAAATTTTGTGTACTTGAAATTAGAATATCTGTTTTACGCGCACGTGTTAGAAGAGAAAAAATGTATTCTTTCTGTCTCTGTTTGTCGCATAGGGTTCTCATCATGAATATAATAGAACTTAGGAAGAAGATATTTGCAAGTTCATATGAATAGAACCAATAAGATGATTGAAAGAAGCTCAAGAGTATCTGCTGAAATCTACAATTCTTGCATTTAATGACTATATTGCAATACTGCTTTTTATTGAACCCGACCTTAGTGGGATTTCACTAAGTATGTTGTTGTTGTAAACTATACATTTGTATTTATTATGTCCTTAATGAGCGTGAAATGAGCTAAAACAACTTTTTAAAAGGGGACAAAGGGAGTCTTATATCTTGGTATTGATGATAATCTACTTGTGATTGCATTTCAGGACGAGTGGACAATGTGTATGGAGATCGCAACCTGATCTGCACCCTTCTTCCAGTGTCAGAAATGGCGGAAGAAAAAGCTGCAACTGCTTAAGCCTTAACTGTTTCAGCGGTCATAAGTTCCTTTACAAAGCATGAAATCACCTTCCTCGTTGATGATCTTGTTGTACATACAAGTTTCATATTCATATACTTGGTGGTAGCTGATGACTTTCATCTTCTTGCCATATTGATGAAAAGCTGCTATATTAACAGATCATGTTGATCATTGCAGCTCACTTGTTGTAATCATCGATTCCTCTCTTTCTCCAATCTATCTCTCTTTCATCACCTATGTTGCGCAGATTCTTCATTTCTCTTGACAGACATGTTCCTAGAGTGTGGGAACTTCATGTGATTTTTCTCAAAATATACCAAAAAATATTTTCATGCAACTGAACTGGATACATACATGTGAACGAGTCTTGAGCAACATAGTTTATGACAATGCATCACATACTCAACATGTATGGCTAGGCAAAAACTTTCTTCAAGAAATGCTTTAGGTCTTTTCTTTTCGTTTATCTCTCAGGTGCTGGGATATATCAGTCTAAAAATTATAATCTCAGAATAGCTTAGTCCACAAATTAAACGACTCCTTAAAGATCAGTGGAAAATCCTTCATACAAACTCTTGGAGAAAAAATTGTCGAAAAATTCATACGTAGCTATGGTGTAAACTGTAAACCTTTTGGGGTGCGTGACTACATAAATGAAACCATGGTTTCTTTTGGTGTAAAAAGTGAAATATATTGCAAACTAAAAAGACTACAGAAAGAGGGACTGGTCATAAAATTTTTTATGTATATTATCTTGAAAATAGGATAAGTTTTACCTTTTTAATTTTATTTAATATAAATATTAGATTGAGTAAGCTTAAACAGAGTGATATAAGATTGTAGTTGATATTAATTCACTTGGGATTGAAGCGACATTACTATTATAGACTGGATAGTGGATACAAGAAAAAAATTCTAAGATATTTTTTAGGGTAGAAAAAACATAAATATAATATTTAAAGAACTTAATAATACCTATATAACAATAGTTTATCCTTTTTCATACATAGTAATAAAATCCTTACAAAACACAATAAATTAGGTTTAATCACGGTAATAATTTGAAAATCAATAGGTACGTGCAATCAAAATTCTTGATATGCCTTCCTTCATTTTCTCCTAATTAGTTTTTTCAACTTCCACAATTCTCTCAATCTTTTCCACAATCTGCTTCTCTTTCATCACGTAGCAATATTTTGTTGGTGGAGATGAGTTTTAAAAAGACAATCAACTAACGTTAACACAATTTTGCATACATATAACTTGGTATGTTGATGTCACGCTCCGAGCCTACAACCTGGACATGATCGACACTTGAGAACTATTGTTGGCTCCAAGCGAACTCTTGGCCTGACTCAACTCTTAGCGGAAGACTTACTCATAAATAAGATGAACTCAAAATCACAACTTTACTCAATGTCTCAAAGAAATACTCAGAATATTTTAAAAATAAAACATTCAACTGGCCAAAGAGGCAACTCAAGTTTTTAAACATTAAAAGTAGAAATGAAAATACTCTTGAACTACTACTGTCTATCTATCTATGAAGCCTCTAATACTATGAGGGGTGTTGGGACAAGACCTCCGATCATCCTAACAAAACTGAGATAAACAAGATAAATAGGGGATCTCCGGAAGCAAGGAGGCTCACCAAACAACTCTGGAACTCGACTGGATCAACGAAGCGCTGGTTGATGATCCTGATTACCTGTATTTGCATCATGAAACGATGCAAGTCAAATGGCGTCGGTACATGAAATGTACGAGCATGCGAGGGGAAATCTAAAACATGACATAAACTTGAACTGGAACTGAAGAAACAACTTACCTCGTCTCAACTCAACTCAACCTTAACTCATTTCAATATAAAAGCAATAATAGTAATGCAATATAAAGAAAAGCTTTTAAAATAGTAGATAACAACTCAATATATTGGAAAATACAATATAACTCAATTTGTATGTAAAAATACAAAATATACTATGTTTGAGAGATTCTCTAACCGACAACCATCACTATGAGATATGTGATGATACAGTGGCTCGCCCACGCTGCCAGAACTGTCATATACCTTGCTGGGGTATAGAACTCCTCAACTAAGTGGATCCACTAGTCTATGCTAAAAAGCAATAAGGAATCATCTAAAAAATATAACCCTTTCTACCCACGTAGGCTACATGGTTTATGGGGGCTGTGAGTTGTTAGAACTCTCCCCCATATCGGTGCTCAATACTACTCCCAAAATATAACTTAGCTCATATGTTTTAAAGAAAACATTTCCTCTTCCTCAACTTTGAGATTAATACTCAAAATATTTCTCTTAGAAGAGATAGTACTCAAAACTGCTCATGAACTCTTTTAGAAATCGGTGTTTCCTCTCATCTTAAATGTAAAAACATTTACTATTGAGAATACTTAGTTCCCATATATCCTTTTAAAGAAAATTAACTCAACTATACTCCTTCTCAAACTCAAATGCTCAAGTTTTAAAGCAAGTTTAGAAGTGTTTGCAAAAGACTTCTCAAAAGACTAGAAGGAACTCTCAAGACTTGACTCTTAACAAGGTTATGATTCATGTTATGAATGATTTCTAGATGTTTGGAATTAGTTTAGAGTAGTTAGAATCAATAGGGATTGAAGAAATACTTTAAAGGAACTCATACGGGTTAAACAACTGAAGACAGGATAGGGCAGGCAACCCTTGCGCACTGAGTGGCGATATGCGCCAACCCCTAAAATATTGAAGGGTGGTTGGGGCGCACTGGCTGGCGCAGGGCTCCCAGGCCCCAAAATACAGACCACCTCTGATGGCGCATTGGTGGGGTGGCGCGCCAGCCCCTCCCCAGATTTCCCCAACGAATTTCTTTCTCATTTTTTGACCCTAGTTCGCCTAGAATCGAATGGTTTCTTCCCCACTCACTTAGATTCGAATACCAAACATAAGTACACAACAATCTACTCAACCAACCCTCAAATCACTAACTTTCATCTCAAGAATTCATCACAACCCTAACAATCAAGATTACGAATGGAATTCCAAGAAAACTCAGCAAGAACACAAATCCTTCAACCTCAAGAACGAAATTTCATTAAAACAGCATGATTGGAGTGTGGGTGAACAAATCCAGCACTATGAGAACTCACATACCTCTTAGGGATCAAACCCTTGGCGAAATTCCGCAACAAAACTTCAAGAACTTGATGAACGCCTTGAATCTTCCCTCTTTTCTCTTTTTTTCTCTTCTTGAACTCTCTTTTAAAATCCTAAGCGTATATTAGGATTGTAAAACTGAACCAAATCAGATTTGACCCCAAAGTATTACTAAAAATCATTTTAATCTGATTGGGTAAGGAAAAGACCAAAATACCCCTCATTAATTTGGGTAACTTTTCTTAACTGGACATGCTAACTTCAAACAGGCATATCTTCCTTATATGAACTCGAAACTTAGCAAACTCGGTGGCGTTGGCAAGAGAATTCCAAGACCGTTCATTTGATATCTTATGGGCCACCTAAATCATCATGTACTGAAAGTTATAGTCGTTTGAAGTTGACCCAAAACTCACAACTTAGGCATAACTTGCAAGAATCCTCAAATTAGCTATTTCCAATTTAGCGCTTTCTAATTTTAGCTCTTTCTAAGGAGGGATGTTACAATATCTCCCCCTTGGAAACATTCATCCTCGAATGAGATTATTCTAAGCAGAAATAAGGGTAGAAACATCTACACCCAACTCAAACACCCAATATGCAATTTAACACACTCAACACATCAATTTAAAGAGTACTAAGAAAGAATTAGTACCTTGATTTGGTTCTTCGGACTCAAAGAGATGTGGGTATCTCTACTTCATATCCTCCTCAGCCTCCCAAGTAGATTCCCCAACAAACTGGTTCCTCTATAAAATATTGATTGATGCAACCTCCTTGGTTCTCAACTTGCCAACCTGACGATCAAGTATCTAAACGGGAATCTCCTCATAAGATAGGTTGTACTTAATACCAATATTTTCAGTAGGTATAATAAGGGAAGGATCGCCCATACACTTCTTCAACATAGAAATATGAAACACCGGATGGACTGTTACTAATTCTTGCGGTAACTCCAACTCATAGGTTACATTGTCAATCCTCTTGGATATCCTGTAAAGACCAATATACCGGGGACTAATTAAGATTCCCCTTCTTGAGAAACCTCATAACACCCTTCATGGGTGAAACCTTCAAATAAACCCAATTATCCACCTCAAACTCCAAGTCTCTTCTCCTAACATTTGTATAGGATTTCTGACGACTCTGCGTTGTTTTCAACCTTTCTTGAATAGTCTTCACCTTCTCCATAGCTTGATGAACCAAGTATGGTTCTATCAACCCAGCCTCACCAACCTCAAACCATCCAATATGAGATCTACATCTTCTCCCATAAAGAGCTTCATAAAGAGTCATTTGGATGCTAGAGTGATAACTATTGTTGTAAGCAAATTCAATAAAAGGTAAGTGCTCATCCTAATTACCCTTGAAACTGATCACACACGCCCTCAACATATCCTCTAAATTTTAAATTGTACGCTCTGCTTGACCATGAGTCTGAGGATGAAAAACAGTTCTCAAATTTACCTTGGAACCCAAACCCTTCTGGAAAGACTTCCAGAATTGTGCGGTGAATTGCGCACCTCTATCTAAAATAATTGACACCGGAACTCCATGAAGTCTGACTACCTCTTGAATATATAACTTGACATAATCTTTTGCTGGAAAGGTAGCCTTTACCAGTAAGAAATGGGCTGATTTAGTCATTTGATCTACAATCACCCAAATCGAATCATGCTGTCTGCGAGACCGTGGAATCATCTCCTACTTCCATTTCGGAAGGTCTATGTTCTGAGCCATACCACCGGGCCTCTGGTGCTCTACCTTGTCTTGTTGACAATTCGGTCATTTAGCAACGAACTTTGCAGTACTCTTCTTCATACTATTCCACCAATAGACTTCTCTCAAGTCACAATACATCTTTGTGAAACCCTGATGGATAGAGTATCTGGAGCTATGAGCTTCCTCCATGATCCTCTCTTGAAGTTCATCCACCCTTGGCACACACAATCTACCTTGATACCTCAATACCCATCCCCTTTGTTCAAAAGCCATCACTTTCTGTTTATGAAAAATTGCCTTCAATTCAAGAAAAACAGGGTCTTGGTCTTGTTTCTCTTTCACTTCTGACACTAATGATGATTCATCCCCATTCATCACCACTTCTCCACCTTTATTGGAATCCAACAAACTGACTATCAATCATGAAAATTTGTGCACATCTTTGGCTAATTCTTTCTTGTCCTCCTCGACATGGACGGTACTATCCATAGACAACCTGCTCAAGGAATTAGCAACAACATTAGCCTTACCTGGGTGATAGAGAATACTCATGTCATAATCCTTGAGTAACTCCAACCACCTGATCTGTCTGAGATTAAGCTATTTCTGACTTAACACATATTGAAGACTCTTGTGATCGGTGAACACATCTACATAAACACCATAAATATAGTGACACCATATTTTCAAAGCAAACACTACGGCAGCCAACTCTAGATCATGAGTTGGGTAATTCCTCTCGTGAATCTTAAGCTTTTTGGAGGCATAAGCTCTAACTTTGCCATTTTACATCAATACACAACCCAGTCCGACTCTGGACGCATCACAATACATAACAAAACCTTGTGTACCTTCAGGTAAGGTCAACATTGGGGCAGTAGTCAACCTAGTTTCAATTCTTGAAAGTTTTTCTCACAAGCTTCAGACCATTGGAATTTTACTGTCTTCTGAGTCAACTTAGTCAATGGGGATAAAATAGATGAGAATCCCTTGACAAACCTCCTATAATAGCTAGACAATCCAAAGAAACTCCTAATATCAGTTAGAGATGTGGGTCTAGGCCAGTTCTACACTGCCTCAATCTTTTGAGTGTCAACTCGGATCCCCTCACCTGAAATAATGTGGCCTAAGAATGCCACAAACTCAAGCCAAAACTCACACTTAGAGAATTTAGCATACAACTCTCTATCCTTGAGAGTTTGAAAAACTACTCTGAGATGACTAGCATGATCTTCCTCATTCCTCGAATAAATTAAGATACCATCAATGAATACAATAACAAACATATCAAGATAAGGCTTAAACCCTTTGTTCATAAGATCCATGAACGTTGCAGGGGTATTAGTCAACCCAAAAGACATAACTAGAAACTCATATTGATCGTAACGGGTCCTGAATGTTGTCTTAGGGATGTCACTTTCTCTTACTCTCAACTGATGATAGTCAGATCTGAGGTCTATCTTAGAAAAACAAGTGGCACCCTAAAGTTGATCGAAGAGATCATCAATTCTTGGAAGAGGATACTTATTCTTGATAATAACATTGTTCAATTGGCGGTAATCAATACACATTCTAAGTGAACCATATTTCTTCCTTTCAAATAAGACTGGAGCAATACGTGTGGGAACTGATAAATATTATTAGAAAGATGATGAAGAAGAAGGATGAAGAGAATTTGAAAGATTCCTTCATCTTTTCAATTTTTCTCTCTCTCACACTCTGTTTCTTTGTGGAAAATAAGTGGGAGAGATGATTGTAATGGGGAAGTAGTGTGTAGTTGTTAAGTGCATGGTGGTTATATGTAATGATATATGTACGGGTTGAATTATACATCTATTTGTTGATTCAACAAATGAATCAAATATTATAACTCAACATGTCAAAATGTAACATAATTTCATATGTACAAAATCAAATTTGTAGATTTGGAATTTTGTTAATTCGAAGGAGCAAAGTTGGATCATATTAAATGATGATTCCTTATTTTATTCGAGCAAACACTAAAAAAGTAAAAGTCATAGCATGTTAATTGAATTAATTTAATTTTATCACAATTAAATTTGATTCAATTTATTCATTTAACGCCGCTAATTAATTTATATATTCTAATTAACTTAGATTTGAGACTTGGTTCATTGATTGACTAACATGATGTCTCAAAGTACCAATATTAAATAAAAATGGAATAATTAAGTAATATTGTCACTCCCTGAGCCTACACTCTGGGCGGGATTGGCACTCGAGAACCATTGTTGGCCCCAAGCGAACCCTTGGCCTGACTTACTTAACTCAGCGGAAGACTCTATCCATATTTATAATGATCAAAAGCACTATACTCACTTGAATAATAAAATACTGAGAATTCTTAAAAGTCAAACATTTAACTTGGCCAAAATGACAACTCAAGTCTTAACACATGAAATGATAAAGTCAATGAAAAGACTAAGAACTAACAACTGACTGTCTATGAAGCCTCTAAAACAACTGAGATGGATATCGGGACAACCCCACGACATCCTAATGAACTAACAAAGTAACTAAAAACAATAAAAGAAGTCCTCCGAAATGCAATGAGGCTCACAAACTGACTCTGGAGTGTTCATTGGATCAACGATGCACCGGATGCCGATCCTAGTTACTTGTGTCTGCATCATAATAAGATGCATGCCAACTGGCATCAGTACATTGAATGTATGAGTATGCGAGTTGGAATGCTAAACACAACATAGGCTTGAAAAGAATCTGAAGAACTTACCTGGCTCGACTCAACTCAACATAACTGAACTCATTTCAATATAAAGAAGTTTAAAACAAGTGCAACATAAAGCAAAGATGTTTAAAACATGATGTCAACTCTGTGAGTATGCAAAGATACATATAATTCTGAAATGTATGTAAAAATACAATAAACTGTGTATTTAAGAATACAATTACTTCTGTGGGAGTTTCCCTAACTGA
>JAJOOO010007138.1:0-20005 GCA_029582685.1 Solanum piurae | reverse complement strand
TGTATCGTGTTCAAAGATTAGTTTTGATACATAAACTTAATTAGTTTTGATACTTGATACAAAACTTCTACCAAATGTATCATTTATCATGTATCTAGGTGTTGCTATGTATCTTCAATCTTATTCAAATTTAGAAGAATATGTATCCGTACACAGTACATGATACATTAAAGTGTCACACAAGTATGTATCAGATTCATAAATGGTGATACGTAAATGTTATTATCAAAAGTTTGTTTAGTTTGAGGCAAAATGTGAAGATCTTGCAGCTATGTATCTGATACAATAAATATGGAGCGCATTAATACATATATTAAATCATGTATTAAATTTTCAACAAAAGTTTTGAATCCTACTCGAAAGTTTTTTCGTTGAAACAAGGACAAAGATGAACATGAATTTTGAATTGATTTGTTATTTTATGATTTATTTCTCTGATTGACACAGTAAAAATGATCTGAATAGCGTAAATTATGGGATTTTAATTTAATTTTCTATTTTGTTTTCCCTTTTAAGCGCAACAGCCACATATATAATGTATCACAATTAATGCATCCGGACAGCCAATTATGTATCCGAATGACTGATATTTTAAGGGATTTTTGTAAAATAAAAAAGAGTAGGGATATGATATAATTTAGAATTTACACTATGAAATTTATGTAAATTATACTTTTTTTTAATCTCTAATAGAAAATGAACTAGAGACATATCATGCTTTATGAATGATGTGTCGCGCATGTCTCATAATAGAAAATGAATGCATTCAACTATAGTTATTCCTTCTATTTGTGTAAAATAATCTCACACTTTACTAGAAAAATATTTATAATTTTACAGGTCGTGGAGGATGATAATGAGTTCGAATTTCTTATTTGGCTGCTACCAAAAAAAAAAGGAGAAAATAGAGAAGAAATGAACTGTATATGGGTTTTAATATATAATATCTCCAACTTTTCAACTAAAGATGGTCAGACGCGGAGCTAGGATTAAGAGTTTGTGGTTTTAAACTTGATTTTTTTTATAAAAAAAAGGGAGAGGGGAGGGGTTGAACCCACAATTCTAGCATGAAAAGCATTTTCACGATCTCTTTCTTACCGCTGAACCGTCAATCATTTTTGTTAGGGTTCACAAGTTAATATACATATATATTTGTTTAATTTTCTAGTACAAATACATGGTCTACGAAAAAGTTATTAGATTCGTTTGAACGCACAAACCCCTGCTTTACCCCGAGGCATCATGCATTTGATATTACGAAACCTAATCAGAAGTACTTTATAGTTATAAACTTCTTGAATTAAAATCATTATAAGGTAAATAATATAATTTTCTTGAATTAAAATCATTTACTCCCTATAATATAGTTTTTGACACTATTTTAATTGAATGAAAATCATTTAACAAAATAAATTATTGGACACAAACTGATACCAACATTTATGGTTGAACAAGTTTAACACTACCCCTCTGTTTTAAGAAAATCAACATTTTCGAAAAGACTACAAAACAATTCATTCTTGAGCAAGTACAAGAGTTGAATATGTCTCCAACTCATGCTAGCAAACCAACATTTAAGTAAAACTTGTTCAATTTTAAGAAAAGTTACATAAAACAAACTACAAAACGCTGAGCTTAGACCCGGTAGCTCTACCATCTGCCCTACTCGTCCGTTTAATTTCCGAGTATAAAGTTCTACTTAAGCATTTGCCCTACTCTGTCTCAATTGTCATCCCTACCTACAAAGCATCAAATAAAAAAAACTGTTTAAGGGATTTTTTTTAAATTTATATATCAGGGAGAACCAAAAAAAGAAGAGGTCAAATTGCAAATTTTGGTTCTTCAGCTATGAAATTGACATATAAAATGTACAAATAGTACTGATAATCAATTGAATTCAAATTTTCTGGTTACTACTGACAACGTCAGTCTTTTTCTTAAATTATTTATTATTCACTGGGAATAAGAACACAAAATGTTACGACATCTCACCAAATTAATTTTAAGCTTATTTCTCATTCCCATTAATAATAACTTTGCTTCTTTTTTCCTAATTTAATATTTTAGCTACTGGGACCCACCTGGCAGATCCAAAAAGGTCATTCATTACATTAGCGTGACATTTGGTTTTTATCGTGCATAAGTTTGAAATATTTGAATTTTAGCTGTAGATTCTAAATATCTTTACTTAATTTATGAAGTTTAAGTTGAAAAAAAATGAAGGAGACGAATGTACTTAATTGGAAACTTATGAAGATAGAGTTAGAAAAACAAATTTAGAGCACTGAAGTGAATCGAATTTGAAATAAACTGAAGAATTATTCCAAAATAAAGTCTGGTCAAACTCCTCTTTAAATAAGTAAAAGATGTGTAATGTTTTTGAACCCTATAATGATAAACAAGTCAGGTACAATATGTCAAAATTAGACTCACTATACAAATTATTTTATTAAAAAGAAAAGTGAGAAAGTAGTAGCACTTTTTATCTCTAGGAAATGAATCCGAATCTTAAGCATTTTTTCATTGATCACATTCTTTGGGACCGGACTACCAAATGATGAGCAGTGTTTAGTAACAAAACAGATCCATAATATGAATAATATTTGCCTGTCTATAGTTTTTGCATTTGGAAGTCTAGTAAGATCCCTTATTTTAAGGGATACCATTTACGTAAGAGACGCAAAAAGCCCCTAAATCGTGTATCGTAAGACGCTAGAGACGTTGCGAAAGAATATGTATAGAACTGAACTATACATACATACATGTCCTCCAATTTCTTATTCAAAGGGCGATTCGAGTTTTGAGATGATTTGTGTTTGCAACATTAGAATGGAGCTCAATAACGAACATGGGACGGAAAATTTCACTGAGAGATGTCTACTGTTATCCAACAAATCATAATGTTTAAGTTGTTACCTACCAGTTATACAGAAACAACAGTTGCACGCTAATATAATAGCAACTCATAGTACAGTAAAGATCTTAAGCACGTATGTTTTGGATCGAATGATATTTTATATTTCAAGCTTCTTCTTTTGTATGAAGAGAAAACCCGCAAGTCGCTACCCTTTGGATGCACCCACCAACACACAGGTTTAGTGCTTATCTTTTTAAGGTTACAAAGTTCATTTATCCACATCTTTTTGCTATTTTGCTTTACACTGAAACAAAGTCAAGACATTATCTACCATTCTTATGTGTAGACAGACTCTTTTGCCTACCCCAAACTTGAATTTTTACATGGGTTACTGAAGCAAGCTAAAGCCATAGTTGCCCATGGAAAAGCCAAACATCCTCCAAAGGGAATAGACTCAATTACTTAAAAACTTGCCTAGCCTCTAGCCGATCTAGCTTTGATAATAATTTTGTTTGCTGCACTCCAATCACATTGTCCAAGTGATACATCAACGATGGTTTTCTTAGGGGGAAGCAAGCAGCAAGAGCTATTAATTTAAGAGAACATTTAAGCGATTGAAAGATAGCATTTTAAGTCAATGTGCAGGTTTGTTGAAACTAATTGCAGAGCCAAATAGTTGTAGTCGTAACAGACAAGGTGTGTCTTGTTGTCTAGATGTAGAGATTCCTATAACTGAAAACATGAATATTCATATTTGGCTAGTGTTCTTGCCAAGAGTTTTGGGTATTTGTAAAGTATATTCCTAAAATATATATTGAAGAGCAAGCATATTAAATACTGCAGGAATATATGTTCCAGTTCAGTAGAATTATAGTTTCCATAACGCCAATTTACAACTCAACTTAGTAATATTAAGCATTTGTTATTTGAATTCTACTAACAGAAAATATAAATCAACTACAGTCAAAATACTGAAGTTCATCCAAAGAAAGCTACAATATCATATCAGTATAAACCACCAGATCCTAACTAATGCATATGAAAAACATGAGACCAAAACAAAAGTAGCAACAAAAATATGGTGAAAAAAGTAAACAAATGTGAGAAATTGGGATAATCATACAGGCAAAATGAAGAACGCTCCCACTAAACCAATAAGACGGTGGCAGTAATTAACACATAATATTATGTTAGCTTAGAGTGCATAAAGGCGAAGCTCTAAAAATGCTAAACAACTGGACATGGCAAACACAATCAATAGACAATTTTCTGTTTTTGTTTTGGTTCAACAATCAGTAGATAAAAATGGTCAGATTGAAAAAAAGAGACCGCTTCACAAAAAGAAATGTGTCACGGGAAAAGAGAGGATCCCTATTGAGGTTCACCTGATCTACAGAATTCCAGAGCATGAAGGCTTAAAGGCAATAAATTCAGAATAGAACTGCTACTCCACCACTAAAGCTCAACCTAAAACGTCTGATGCTAACAATACATGCTAGACATCTATGACCCTCGTCAATTTTCACCACTGAGAAACCAATTGAATATGGAGTCTTGTTCAAATGTCAATGAATCATTTTGGCTTGTCCCACTAATTTCTCCTATTAATATAGCTATATGGACAAAGAAAGTGCCTCCTGGAAAATTTCTCACAAGACTACAGCAAAAATATCCAAAAATAACTAATTGCACAAGCAAACTTCCAACTTGTCACAATCTTTCTGCAACCATTAAAGCTTTTCACTTATTGCAAATACTTCTAATTGATGCCAAACTTAACACCCAACCCATCATTAAGCATCTAGATCACTTTCATCTCCCTGCCTACAGATACTGAAGGTCTACACTTCCAAAAAAGAATTACTAGCTAGAACGTTGATCCTCTCTCCTCTTTGGAGGGATTGTAGCAGTCTTTTTTTTAGAAAAAAAAAAGGATAAAAGAGGTGGGACTAGACACTGAAACCACATAACCAGTCAAAAAGAAGGGAGAGAGCCCATTAAGCACAAAAATACCTCGAAAGTGAAATATTAAAAAGCAATCCACAAGTCAAGAGTTGGACAGTTACCTACCTCAAGGAGATCCTCTCAATGATTGTCTGACCCTTGCCCACTTTGACTGCTTGGCTTCTGGTTGTGTATCTTAGAGAGGAGACTAGCTGCGAATAATAGAGTTGCCTGGTAGCGTTCGTTCTTGTCAACCTCCGATTCTGATCCCTCCTGTGCTGACCCATAAAGTGCAGACTGCAACTGCTGCATTTGAGTTGCAAGCCCCATCCCAGAGGCAACAGGCATGCCAGCTTGTGACTGGGAAACATTAGCACCATGAGTCTGGTTGGTCAATGATGCAAGATTTGTTTGTTGTTGAGGAACAGATGAACCATAATGTCCTACGGCATCTGTGGCATGAGCTATCCCAGAACCACTCGCAGCATCTTGATGCCTTCCAAGCTGAAGCTGCCGATCAATATGGGGCTGGGCTGAGAGCTGTGTACCTTGAGAAATGATGGTCGAGGGCAATGTCTGAGGAGGACCGCCTTGTGCTTGCAGGTTGAGGTTATGGTTTTGAATTTGGTTAAAACTAGTTGCCCCTTGAGAATAATGGTTAGGCGTGTTCAAGACTTGCGGATGAGCTTGGAGCTGTGGTAAAACCGGTGTTTGGTTGTTAAATTGGCTGGAAAACATGTGATCAGCAGCTTGACCAAGAGCCTGCTGGTCATATCTCCAAGATTGTTGCTGCACTTTACCAGGTCCAACAGCAACATCCGATGCAGGCATTCCAGCAGAAGCTCCTGAAGGCATGGTCGTTCCTTCCACACTTGGTAACTGGTTAGCTGGTAGAATCTTTACCAGGTTTGCAATAAGTTCAGGGGTCAAAGAGACCCCTGCTTGGGCTGGTGCTGCAGTATTGCTTTGGCGTATATGATTCGAGGGGTATGCAGCAGAATTACTTGGCTGCACAGTATGTGCAGGGTATGCAGCAGATAGAGAACCGTAATCTTTTGAAGGCAACTTCACATCTTCTCGAGTAACCTGATTATAGTTCATCTGCGGAACCCTTTCCACGGAAGGCATTGCATCATAGGCAGCTTGAGAAGATGGCATCCGTGGTGCATCGACATACTGAGGTTGACTGGACTCTTGTGGCAAGGATGTGCCACTAGGCATATGATGTGCAAACTTTAGAACCACCCCATACAGACGTTTTGGACCAACAACTTTCAGAACCTTCGTAAGAAAGTCAGAAGGTGGCACCAAGAATAAGGTGGTTCCATTAGCAAATTTTGCAACCCCGGCCCGATCCTTTGAACCCAGGTACCTCAGGAACTCGGTGTATGAAGCAAAATCCTTCTCGCTATCTGGCAAGAAGTACACAACGTTGAACCCAACAGCATCTGCGTAGTGTTTGGTCAACATGTCTAGTCCTGTTCTCGCGGAGCAATTGACTACCTCAGGGCTGCAGAAAGAAACATGGTAGGAGTTAAGCATATTACATCTATTAAAAGTAATATGGTGCATGCAACTGAATGAAGAAAAAACAATAAGAATATATATTAGTTCCAAATTAGTTGAACAAAGATAAATTTTATTAAAGAAGAAAGCTTAACATGGAACTTCAATTAGCCAAAGAAAAATCAAACATATGCCAGTGCTAACAGCCTTCCTTGACAGAATTAAGGAATGAGTTTCATAATAAATTTTGTGAAGAATCCCCCCACCCCCACCACCACCCCAACCCCCAGGCCCCCATAGGTTGGAAAAATTGTAGAGAGTAAAGACAATCAGTTGAAAAAATGAATTGGAAAGATGATTACTGACTGACATCAACAAGCTGAGAAATCTGGAAACAGCGTAAAATCATAAAGACAATCCCAAAAATTGATATCTCCTTCAAGAAGCAACAAGGGAAGTACAAATGATACTTACATCTCAGATTCTATACTTTCCCCAATAGGAACACAGCGAGCACGACACACAGGCGTTCCACCCTTGGCAATAGTGCCATGCCATATATAATCATGGCCAGGAAGGCGCTGTCCAGGAGAAATTCTTGCATCTAGAGGGCTAACAGTGTTATTTGCTTGACCGACTGTAACGGGACCAGAAGGAACACTGCTACCATATGGACCCAAACCATATTGTTCACCTCGATCAATTGTTCTTTTATGGGGATAAGAATTATCATATGCCCCATCAATCCTCGATCTCTTAGCTTCTCTTGGAAGTTGGCTAGAATCAAATACATCCCAGCCAGGTATGGCAGATCTACTAGGTGGTTTCTGCTCACCTGAAGGAGAAGAAAGCACCCCCGGTGTTGGAGATGCCGGCTTCCAGTTTGGGCCCCCCATAACATTATGAGGACTTGTATCTCGCAATTTACTGGCTACTGGCAAATCAGTAAATTCTGGGCCTGAAATAATAGGGTCAAACCTGCCTTGCATACCCAAAGGCCTAGTTGAGATGTCAGGACCATGAATAGCATAAGGTGGCAAACGTCCAGGTACATTAGAGGCCAACATAGGACGATTATGGCCAAACATACCCATCTGTGCTGGTTGGAATGAATTTTCATTGGGATAAGAGTCAGTTGTTGGGCCTATAATTGAAGGATGATACTCCAAGAAATCTCTGCCAGGTGCAGGACCACTGCTAGAATATTCAATTGTGATTCTCGGATCATTGAAAAGCTTACCCTGCAAACCCTCTTTAGCACGCTGGGCTTCCTCCACACTTCTAAACTCAACCAATGAGAAATTTCTATCATAAAATGTTTTTATTCCATTAATCTCACCAAACAAAATCATAGCATTGTGTAGCATATCTTCGTCAACATGGACAGAAGGAGGATAACCTATACACAAGACTTTACTAGGTTGTCCATGTCCTTGTCCCACTGGCAACTGAAATGGCTGCACAAAAGAAGAGAACAGAGTGAACATTAGGACTAACAAACATGCATACTTCATTCAAACTATAGAACCATGTTAACAGCCTAATTTTCCTTCATTTTTTTGGATATAGTAAAGGTAATTTTATTAATCAAGGTATACCAAACAGTACAAAAGGAGGACATATGACAATCCTACACAACAAAAGACTCAAACATATCCCATGTATCTAGACTCGAACAACTTTTAAGAAAAACTTTGGAAATCTTTCAAAGACAAAGGAGCATTACATGTTGCCTTCTGAAGCCAGCATGCATAGGATCAGAGTAGTTCCTGGCAAAATCTTGAGGCATAAGCCGAGTGTCAGGATGGCCAACGTTCCTATTGTGATACTGTCCATCCCTCATTTCCCGAAACTCCGGTCCTTGCTCCTGAAAGATTTAGGATACCATCATATTCATGGAAGCATGCAACATAAATATCCACAATTCAACAAGAAGATTACTGGGTGAACCCAAAAGTTGTGCTAGCAAGAAACAATCAATGAATCAACTACGCTTCAACCCAAACTAGTTGGTTCCGGATATATGAGTCTTTTACATCCTTTTTTTTCAACTTATAAATCCTTTTGAATCTATTCAAGAACGCATTCTATGTAGGCAAGCCCCATAGAATTCAGTATTCATAAACTTCATCATAATTAGATTACCCTAAGCTTGTTGACAATCTACCATGATCCTCCTCTCTTATTCAGACTTTGGACCTACTATGGTTTTGCTAAGCTTCCTTGCGAGAGTCTAACAATCCTTGTCTTAACCAAAAACTAATAATATACTTTCCTCTTCAAGTCGGACTCTGATTCTTATCACTATACTCTATATGCCTTGTGCCAGCAAGGTGACTGTCGCGCAGAAGAAATTCTGTATAGACACCAAACCACATTTACCAAAGCTAAAACTAACATTCTTAAGGTTGACACATCTACTTCCATATCATTACACATTTTCCTATACAAAATGTAGCACTGCAGAAAATGAATCAAATCTCTTTAGTAAGAGTAAACCTTTCTGTAGAGAAAACAACTTACTCTTCTTGTAGGTTGTGACCTGAGATAATCCACACGAATCTGTTCGCCACCAAATTTTTTTCCATTCATGTTCTTCAGCGCTTCTGCTGCGTCTTCCAGTCTAGCAAAATCAATGTATGCGGTGTTGCGATCCCTGATGAACTTATATTCTTGAATTGTACCAAATACCTTGAATTGATCTTCCAATTCTTCTTTTGACACAGACTTACTAATCCCAGCTACCCACAAACTTTTGCATGGCTTTGCCTGCAAACCAGACAGCATAACTGGTGTTAGACTAACTGCCTGACACAGTACAATAGACAATGAGAACCACAAGACAACAAGTAACAGACAGGTAACTAACGTAATGCAAGAAGAATCATGCCGGGCAAATAAACCAGCACTTTGACTACTATTACAAAAATCATAAAGTGTATTCAGTCATCAAGTGATAAGAGTTAAGGTACCCATAGTGGTAAAGGATATACAAGTACATACAACACACAACAATGATTCAACCAACAGGTGTAGTGTTATAGAAAAATTCCACATGAACACAAAGCATCATAGTGCACATTTTACCATCAGTAAAGACAATGAAGGAATTAAGTACAAGGGAGCTTCACAGACATCTCCAAGTTAATTTAGGGCATAATAGTTTGTAGCCTTTCATTAATGAGCATATCCCAAAACAATTCTGTGCCACATATACTGGCCAAAATCACAATCCCAACAAACAAATGAACTCAAATTTATTTGTATGGACATGCCCTTTATCTATTCCAAGTAAATATTGATTCCATGACATCAATAGTTCAGTTTGAATCCTTCCCAAACTATCCATTTACATATGCATCTTTTGCCAACCAATTCAATTAATAAGCAGATCAGTTAAGGATCCCAGAGGGACCAGCTACCTCTGAAGCGGGATGCATTTAGTACATAAGGACATTAGGAAATACATGGAGATCCACACCTAATTTATCATAACTAGAAAAAGATATAGCCTCTTTTGAGGGATAAACATATTACATATCATTATTTAAAGCGAGAGAGAGCTCTCTAGTCACCAGAAGTGCATGTAATCCATCTAAAGTTGGTTTGATGACTAGTCCCAAGGAATGAGAAGTTGAATTTTTGGTTCTAGGATGTTCATTCTTCGTATCTCCTTAGCAAGTATAAGCTCTTGGTAAATGGTAATAGTTCATAACCACCTTTTTGAATATCCAGTTAGTCCTCTAGCAATCAGAATTTAAAAACTGTATCACCAGACACCCTCTACAGTCAAACTTTAAACTGCTTTTAAGATCTGTTTGGATAAACTTATTTTAGGTGCATTAAAGCCAAAATAACTTTTAAGCACCTGTTTTTTAGCCAAAACAACAACAAAAAAAAAGTCAAAACCTATAAGCCCATCCAAACAGACTCTAAGTCCAATATGTATATGCAGAGATTCGTCAAATATGCATATAATTTGTTTTATTCCACACATGTTTATAACTGAATAGAGTATCTCAACTTTGCTTCAGGTGCCTATTTTCATAGAGGGCCTGGTTCTCTTTTATTCCCTAAGCAAATAGGTGACAAAACAGGTCATTTCCAGAATATTATTAAGTCTTGATCATACTTCTGGGAAGTGTTAAGAACCTCCTAAACTTCATTTCCAAAATGCTTATTCGATAATTTTTTTGATAAAGGGAATGCTTATACAATAGTTATTTTCATATGTTAACAAATACCGCCTGAACATTTCACAGGATATTGTTCTCTCGTTGATTCTATTATTATTATTTATATTTATATTTATTTTTATTTAATTTATTTTTTTATTTAGGGATGGGGTACACGATATACCCATTGCATGGATAGGTGAAACTTTTGTCTATTCTGACCTTGTATTGGACTTTCTTGACATGTAGATATTTCTTTTGGAGAAAAGACGTATTATTTCTTTAAATTGTTCAACGAGGTACTAAACTTTTAATAAGTAATCAATGGTTGCTAGAATAGAATTGTATAAAAATATTATATGCAATTTGAATCTTTTAGCCATATGCCTACACAATATTTCAACAACTCGCCAACAACAATTAAAATTTTGAACACTTAAAAAAGGACTTGAAATCTAAGTCGCAGAAGACTGCATCAGTTACATTGAATATAAATTATAAATATCTATAATATGTAAAGTTAAAACTGGGTGAAACTCACGTTGCAATTGTTTTTGCTTTTGGTAGGATGGTAGCGCATCAAATTTGGGGAAGCAAAAGGGGTTTATAATTGCAGATCGTGCCTATATTTGCAGATCGTGCTTCAATGTTTGAAGCTGTCTGTAACGTTCTAGAATTGATTTATTCATTGCCAGAACAATATATATCTATCATGTTAGGATCCCAAATTTGAGCACGTTTTGCAGTCTAAATTTCAATGTCTAATCTTTAAAAATCTGAGAAAATGGTTGAAGAAGATGATGACTTTAGTAGTACTATTTTTACATATCAGATCTGTTACGCGTAAATAAATAAAGCTCTCTACATTAAAAACTAAAATCAATTTAACACCTTTAACCCGTGCAATCACCTATCTGGAATCTCAAGAACAGTTTTTTTATTTTCTATCTGGTGTTCGGTACTCAATACTCGCATTGGAGTACGACTATTCCAGATTCGCGGACCTGAGACCTCTTGAGCCGTGGATGAGGCGAGTGAACCACATCCTTTGCCGGTTCAATAATTGTCTTTTCTATTGAGTTAATTTTGTTCAATTAACAAGTTTAATATACCAATCACATTTCCAACAAACAGATCGGCCAATGGTTGGGAAGGAATTGAACACCATACGCATAGATCTCGCAAAGGTATTGAATACCTGACGCATAGATGTTGCAAAATGTTGATTTTTAATTTTAATTTTCAGATATATGAAAACAATACAATAATTGTACGCTTCTCTTCTTTGTTCATCGCATATCATCCAAATCGATACGTTTCTCTATCAGTTATTCATTTACTAACGAGTAGAAATTCTGTGATTCTGTTCCTCCTAATGTATTTCATCTATATCTTCTATCTATTATCTACGCATCTACTTATAATCTCGCAGATCTGCGTACGTCTGGTCTTTTTTATATGTTTTTTTGTTTTGATTCTGAGTGCGAACTTCTTCTAGATGATAGGGGAAGGAGAAACACAACGTTGAAAATTTTAGTAACAAAAATCAATAAATAATTGATGAATAAACAACAAAAATCCATCCGAATCAGAATCAGAATGAAACAACGAGTAAACAGAAAATCAAAAACACAAACCGGCTTAGCGAATTCGATCCTAAGTGGATTTCCATGGAAGAAGGATCCCTGAAGCGCGTCTTTAGCCTCCTTAGAATCGTTGATGTTTTTGAAATAGAGAAAACCGAATCCGCGAGAAGAATAAGCGGTTACACTATCAAGCTGTCCGTATTTCTGGAACAAAGACGTTAGATCTGCATCAGTAACATCGGGTGCTAGATTACCAACCCATAGATTATTCGACGGTATTTCTCCAGGCGGTGCCATAATTGAAACCCTAGAAAATTAATCAAACACGCAATCGAAACCCTAGAAAAAGAAGTAATAGATCGAGAAGAAGATAGAACGGAGAAGGAGAAGGAGAAGGAGAAGCAAATTAAGGTTTGTCAATGGCGTTTAGGTTTTTTTTTCTTATCTTAAAAAGGAGAAGGAGATGAAGAGGCGACGATTGAAACAAGGACTATCGGTTGAAGACAAAAAGTTATAGGTGGGTTACATGTGCTTGTATGTGTAATAGACAAATTTAACCTTCTACTTTGTCCTTTTTCTTTTTATTTTTGGTTTCTCTCTTATTTTTATTTCTTTATTTATTTTTTACTTCTTCTAGTCAAACACTATCAATAAATTTTTTTTTTTTATATTCTAAGGCTCAAATCTAAAAAAATTTACGTAGAATAGCAAACATTTTAGCCTATAATAGGTCTTATGGCTACGGTCTATAACATTTTGATTTTAAATGGACGGTTGCATAACTAAATATCATAAAACGAACCATAAGGAGGTATCTTATTTATTATCTCCGTACACTATTAATTTTTATAGTTTTTTTTTTTTTTAGTAAAACGCAACATTGACAAATAAAAGTGAACAGTAGAAAACAAAATTGAGCAACCTCAAAGGTATTATTTTCCTTTCCAATGTTTTATACTGAAATAACTAATCCCAATACTATTATTCGACCTCCGCAAGAATAATTAATAACCAAACAAATAAGACGAGCACTATGTATGCTTGTCCAACATACAAAACGACTCCTAACAATACCTTATGTTCTTGCTTAATAGATGGGATGTGGGAATGGGATTTTCTTGGATTTGCAGATTCCTTATCTTTAATTGCAGGATTGAGAGAAATGGACATTATCTTTATTACAAAACACAAAATTATATCTCAAACTCGATGCACAAAAGAAACATTAGTAATTTGAAGAAAGAAAAAAAAACGCAGTTGTCACTATAACATCTATAATGGGTCTAGTTTAACCAGGTTGAATCAAGACTGTTCAAGGCAACAATTGGACTCTCCACAATCTAATTGTGAACATGAACAGGAATCAGGTATTCCATTTCTGCTTTTTTGATTGGTAGATGTACTATTCCTATACAAAAAATGGTAAGCCACTATTTATCTTAACACATTTTCTGGGTCGTTTATGGCGCCAATTCCCATGCCCGACCTAAAAGTTATCCTTGGCACGCCTAATGGCTCCCAAGGCTTCTGCATCATCTGCAGTGGCTGGAATGTTCAGCAACTTCCGGATTTCTGTACTTGAAGTTCGAAGAAATGGATTACATAGCTTCTCTGCATTCAGGGTTGTTGGAATCTAGCACCATAAATGAAATATATTAACAGAAATATACTCCCCAAAATTATCGGAAAAAGATAATACACATGCTTTTATCTACGTAGTTTTTGGGTTAAAAATGAAACATGTCTAGATTCCTCAATTTACGAGTTCTACGGTATAACTTCGGAAATTTTAGCATCTTCTTGGTGATGTCATTGGTTACCAATAAATCCTTTATCTTACTAAGATATTATTGGGCACCTTAGCACACCAATGGGCAAAGGTGTAAGTCGAAAATATTTAACATGGTCAAATACAAAACCACCAAACAAGTCCAATTAAGCTTCTCATTCTCATGACTCATGCTAGTGTCCCTAAAGTTTTCAAGGTTTAAAATTCAGGTCAAGTGAAAAATTGTTCTCATTATAGTTTTCAGCAAAAGAAACTTACTGTTGGCAAGCCCTTCTTGCGAAGATTGGCAACATGTGCTGCATATGACTGCAATTCTTCATTTCCAGGTTCTATAGAAAGTGCGAACTTCGAATTACTCTGTTAAAACATATCAAATAGTCAGGTCAGAAGAAACTGTCAATGCTAGCACTGAGTTATCAACAAGTAACAGTTGTTAAAAACTCAATTTACCAATGTATACTCGTGGCCGCAGTAGACATTTGTATCGTCTGGTAAGGATGTGATCTTCCCAAGTGAAGAGAGCATCTGTAACATTAAGATGATAAGTATAAACGGGAATATATACTCTAATATTCATTATTTTTGGTTGGCAAGTAATCCACTCAAAAATGTTTTCTGCCCAACAGACATAGCTCTGTTCAGATAGGTTGATGCATCATTTGTTCACATTTCAGTTGCAGATAAGATAGCACTAAAAGCAGACAGAGTTTAACTTCTGGTTTCACAAACCCGATCAATCTGCACAGTAGGTAACAACGGCCTAGGATAGGTAGAGATATTTCTTCCAATACAACCACATTTTAGACTTGGCTAGCTCACTGCAAACCATGTATATGATTCGGATAGGTTGTAAGCTTATTCCTAATAACCACACCTGCTGAAAATTCCCTCCCTAGAACCATCAGTGCTTTTTTTCCATTTCTATCCCTTGGTGATTTGAACTCCTAACCACTTGGTTGGAAGTAGTGCTTTTACCATTACAGCATTTTGTCTTGTTATAGTGTGGATTACTCCATCCTATCACATTCTTTACATTAAACGAAGGTGCAATGACTTTTGGGTTTGATTACAATTAAATATGTTTCCATCTAGCAAATTGACCTACCGTCAATGTTTGAAGGCAATAGTAGAAACTAGAATACACGAACAAAAAAAGGGAAAATCAAAATGAAAATAACGGGTGAAAGTGAAACACATGGGAATCACAAAATGAAGAGAAACAGAAAAATCACAATACAGTAGGACAGCTAGTTGCTTCAAGTATTGTTTTGCTGATAAGCACTTTACGGCTCATGTATGCATTTTGTAAACATCAAAGTGCTTACAAGTCAAAATATGTATAAGAGGGTGTCTGGATTGGTTTAGCTTATTTCAAGTGTTTTTGGCATTAAAGCTCTTTTTCTATTTTTTGTGGTGTTTAGGAAAGATAAAAAGTGTTTTAAAGCACTTACTTTTAGGCCAAAGAAGTACAAAAATAAGTTAAAAAGAATAAAAGTTGGGTACGACCAGCTTATGACTTTTAGTTTATAAGTTATTTTTAAAAAGCCAATCCAAACACCCTCTAAACCATAAGTTGATCCCCCCAACTAATGTTTTTCAGCTTACAAACACTTTTGCTTTGGCAACGTTTTTAACTATAAACAACAACAACAACATCATCATACCCAGTTTTGTTGGGGTCTGGGGAGAGCAGTGTGTACGCAGACTTACCCCTACCTTGTAGGGCTAGAGAGGTTGTTTCCGATATCCTTGGTTTAAATAAAGCATTTCCAAACAGGTTGAAAAAGGAAAAACATATGTGGGTGTAGTAACAACAACGAAAATGTGAAATGGAGAACATTACACAACAGAAGAACAGTAATGACAACAGAGATAATGTGATAACCTAAAGCACAAAACACACAGGTGATAAACAAGATCAAAGAACCAAAAACATCGAGAAAAGTGCTAATACCACTAGTAAGAAAAAAGGTACAAGTACAACACCAATCCTATTCCGCAGGAAAGTGAGAGATCGCTCAACAACCAACTAACTTTCTACCCTAATCTGTTACCTCCAAACCCTCTTATTAAAGTCATGTCCCTAATAAGCTCAAGAGGTGTCATGTCTTATCTAATCACTTCTCCCCAATCGGCCTGCCTCTACCTTTCCTGATACCCGCCATTGTCAACCGCTCACACCTCCTCAATGGAGTATCTACATTTCTCCTCTTCACATGCCCAAACCATCTCAGCGTCGCTTACCTCATCTTGTCCAATACGGAGGCTACTCCTACCTTGTCCCGGATATCTTCATTCCTAATTTTTGTAAAAAATAGTCAAAATGGTAATGAATTCCACAACATTCACGATATGTTGGAGACCTCCGAAAACTTGTGGATTAGTCGACAAAGACTAATCAATTACTATGATCCTAGCAGATCTACTAACTGTTCAGCTTTTTCTTCATTACACTTAAAAGGATATAATACAATTCCATTTGCTCTTATGAACAGGAATAAACTATCCTCAAATCATCTATTGTTTCTTTCTTTCCATATTGTCCATCATATACGGAGTGAGATAGTTCTCCACCATTTCTTCGGACTCTTGCTGCCTCCTCTCCTGATCCAACAACTGAGAAGATCTATTGTGTGCTTCTATATTATCCATTTGGTTCCAGTCAAACTAAGGAATAGGGCCCAAATTTGTGAGGTCACTTCACAATGTAGTATCAGTGTCTATTGGTTTCAGCAGCTTCATTACATAAGAAACACCTGGATGCTTATCCGGATTCTGGAAGCCCTTCCTTTGTAACCTTTCATGTGTAAGACAAGCTCTCCTAGGCCCTAGCTACCAGCCATGTAAAACACTTTACCTTGGTTGGAACATTACATTTCCAGACCTGTTTTCAGGGCCCTGATTACCACCTGTCTGCTTCCTCATCTCCTTCAGCCACATCCTATTTACAGCAAATCTACCATCCTTGTCCTGCTTCCATTTTATAGAGGCTGCTTCCTGAGTAGTACCTTTAAATTCTCCCAATTCAAGAAAAAGCTTTGTCATTCTCTCCACTACCCAGTCATTCATGTGTCTTCTGAGGGAAAAGTTCCATCCCTGAGGAGACCATTAATTAACAATCGTTGCATCTGGATTGCTAGAGAAAGAGAGAAAATCTGGATAAGAATTCATTAAGGCCTCTGGACCAATCCAAACCTCATTCCAAAAAAGAATCTCGATGCCATTCCCCACTCTATATTGGATATTCCTCTCCAATAAGGGCCAAAGGCTTCTGATAGTTTGTACACCATTAAGAACTCTACCCATATTTGCTAAGGATTACCTCTTTCCATAAAGTAAAATGCTTATAGCATAGCTTTCCGAAACATACAAAAACAAAAAAAAATTGTTGCTCATCAGTTTCACCATTTCTATCTAAAAACATAAATTGCTTATCCAAATCAGCTTCAATACTTGAAAAAGTTTTTTTTGGCACTATCAACTACTGTTAGTCGGCTAACCCAAACAAGGCTCGATTTTTATACCACAAAAAAAGATGCAATCAGCAAATTGACAATATGTATCACATTATTTTACGAGAAGAAAATAGCACGCGTACGCGTTTGCGTCAGATAACATCAATTTTTTAGGTTAAACAAGAAGAACTACTGGTTTTACTTATTGTCATTAATTAGTCCAACTCAGATTGATAGTTGACAACCATCAACATCTGATTCTCCAAATAAAAAGAAAATCAATATAGAAGCCCAATAAAAGAAAAAAACAGATGTTACAGCCCGCAAAATAGAACTATACTTTACCTGCTCGGGAGTTCCTTCAAAAAGTTTACCACAAGACAAGCTGAACAGTGTGTCTCCTGTGAAAACTGCCTTAGATCTCGGGAAGTAAAAACTGATATGCCCTGTCATGCATTTTTTTGAATTAGTAAAATTGAGGAGATTTTTTAAGCAAATAAACTCGCACATAAGATCATCTAAAAGATAACAAATTAAATCAGAAGTATTCCCCACTTGGTCCTAAATCTATAACAACATGCCCAGCATGGTCCACAAGTGGGATCTGAAAAAGTTAAATTTAACTAAATCTATGATTTCTCATTATAAATCATGTGAAAAGAACCAACAGCTGTGATCCATATAGAAGAGGCATACTTTAACTATACCTCAAAAGCATATGACACACTCTTTATGTTGAAACATACCACATGTTTGACATCATTCTATTAATAATATTAACTTTCTAAAGTTTCTGTAGTCTATACTAGCATAATCATATATTTATATAAAAGTAAACCCTAGGCCCGCCTACGTGGCGCCACTACATGCCAGGATTTCCTTTTTAAATTATTTATTTTCAAAACTAACTTTCCCCTTTCATGAAAAGTTGCGACTTTTATGAAGAGTAGCGACCCTTATGAAAAGTTGCGACTTTAATGAAGAGTTGCAAAGCTGTGACTTTTATGAAAGGTTGTGACATTTCCGATAAGGCACAACAAACATTTGTTCACACTACCCTTTGTTGTCTATAAATAGAGGGATTTTCTCTCATTATAAAACAACGAAGATTCTGAACTTCTTATTCTTCTTCTCCACAATTAAATATTCGTGTACTATGCTCATGTTGAGTGGCTCACTAACACCATTGCTTATGTTACAGATCCTGGTATTCTTTTATAGTCATAAATTTATGCTTATGTTATTAAGGATAAATGATGAGATGTTATAATTTTCATTTTCCTTTACATTATTAATGTTCGTTACTACGTAATCTTGTATGTAAAATAATATAGTGTTTTAGTTTTAATGACTGATAGATTTAAGTATTATATTATAAATTCTGTGATACTAAATTCTCGGGCGAAGCGCGGGTAATTTTACTAGTATTTAATAACTTTGAAATAGATAACCATCAAATCTTAAACTGATGCAATTTAAACTTGTCTCATGGAATGTATGGGGTTTGAACAGTAGGGACAAACGGAGGGTTGTCAAGAACATTATGGGGGATTGGAAAGCTGACATTATTTGTCTTCAAGAAACCAAACTACAGGGGGATCTTACTGGGCTAGTAATGCAGATTTGGGGTGGTAGGTGGATCAAAATGGCATGTTTGGAAGCTAGTGGGACAAGAGGAGGGATAATGATGTTTTGGGATAGTAGAATATGGAAAGGGGAAGTTCTAGAGATCGGGACATATACCCTTACCTGTAAATTTGAATCACAGGTGCAGGACTTCTCATGCCATATAACAGGAGTATATGCTCCAAATTGCTATGTGGAAAGAAGACTAGTATGGGAAGAAATTGGCTCTATCAGAGGTTTAATAGAAGGTCCATGGGCAATTTGTGGTGATTTTAATGAGGCTAGATATGTCTCGGAAAAGAGGAACTGTATCAGGAGAACAATAGGGATGCGAGAGTTCTCTGATTTGATCGAGGATCTAAACCTAGTTGATCTTCAACTAGAAAATGCAAAGTTCACCTGGTTCAAAGGGGATAACCACCTGATAGCTTCAAGAATTGACAAGGTCTTGGTATCTCAAGAATGGGATGATGCTTTTAGCAACTTGAAACAGTACACTATGCAGAGAATATTATCAGACCACTCTCCAATCACACTCCAAGGTGGTTCCTGGAAGAAAAGCAAGAGCTATTTTAAGTTTGAGAACTAATGGTTAGGGACTGAAGTTTTCATTGACAGAGTAAGGACATGGTGGAACTCTTTTGATTATAATGGGAGGCCTGATTACATCCTTGCATCCAAATTAAAAGCGCTGAAACACAAACTGAAGGAGTGGAGAAGAAGTGAGCAAGGGAATCTAGGCCAACAGAGGAAATCTTTACTTGAAAAGTTGGCTGCTATGGAAAACATTGCTACTGATAGAGGTCTAACTGAGGATGAGGCAACAGAAAAGGCAAGGTTACTTCTGAACTTGGAGGATCTGATAAAAAATGAGGAGATCTACTGGAGGCAAAGATCAAGATCAATTTGGTTAAAAGAAGGGGATAAGAACACCAAGTTCTTCCATAAGATAGCTAATGCACACAAGAGGTACAATAACATAGACCAACTGCTAGTCCAGGGGAACATTGTCCAAGAACCAAAAAGAATCCAAGGGGAAATAGTGGAGTTCTATCAGAAGCTTTATA
>JAJOOO010007136.1:0-27145 GCA_029582685.1 Solanum piurae | reverse complement strand
GCAGCAACTTGGTGTTTCTACTTTCTACTTTATGATTTTATCATTTTATGTTGTTACTTTGAAGTGAGAACAACAAATTGATGTTCTTACCTTTTATTGTTAGACGGTTAGTTGTTACTTTGAAGTTTGAAGTGAATAACAATTATTACGTTATCATATATTCTCTCTTTATTTTTGTTGACACCGAAAAACCGATTTAAAAACACCGAACTAAACCGAACCGAAGTAGAAAAAACCGAACCGAACCAATCTAGTTTGGTTTGAAATATGGTGCACACTTTTCTAAAACCGAATACCGAAGAACCGAACTGAAATTTGATTAAACCGAACCGAAGAACCGAACGCCCACCCCTATCAGACAGATACATCTTTGAATGCATTCTCTCTTCCGCCATCTTTTTGTTGGTTTAGACTTTACATTTTTTTCTGATTGTATTTCTTCTTTTCCTTGGGACAGGTTAGAAGGCTTCTTAATGAAGGCATGGATGCAAATGTGATGGCAGGGGGGCCAAAATCATTTGGTATGACCCCACTTCATCTTGCTGCTAAGGGGGGTCACTTGAGAGTTATGGATGAATTGCTTGAGAGAGGTGCTGATATCGATGCTCGAGCCAAGGGTGCATGTGCATGTAAGTGCCTGAATTATTCTTAGTAATATCTAACATAAGGCTATGTTCTTTCTTCTTTTCTAATCCTTACTGTTATCTTTATATCGCTTTGTTTGTTCAGGGACTCCTCTCCATCATGCTGCCAAAGAGAAAAAGAAGAAAGCAATTAAATTCTTGATTAGAAATGGTGCATTTTTGCCAGATGACATCTCTGACACCAGGTTCAATCCGCCACTTCACTATTGTCCTGGTCTTGAATGGGCATATGAGGAGATGAAGCTGCTTCAGCTGGAGAGTTCATCATCTGGCGAGGCCTCCTACAGCTCGGAAAACTGAGGTGGAATTGAATGTGTTCCCAAGTGTTGGTGTGTAGAGTTCAGGATGGACTCCTCTCAATGTAGTCCTACTAGATATTAAGTATTGTCAGTCTACTCAAGTATTGCATTTGAATCTTAAGTTCTCTATCTTTGTGGTTTGCGTGTTTGGTATTTTACCAAGTAGTTGTTACTGTGACTCGGGTCACTGTAAACAATCTGTCTCTGTTCACCATCTGTATAGCTGTGTGACATGTCTCCGAGAAAGCATTTCATATGTGAAAACTATACAATATGATTGTGGGTTTTGCAAGTTCTAAATAATTTTGCCTTGGAGCTGTTCTTGTTTGACTCAAAAGTGATCTGCAGTTTATCTTCTGCTTCCCTGTATGGATGCTGAGTAGTCATTTTTCATGAAAAATGACTTGCATATGTATTCATCCTGCTGAGAACCCTTTTTGATAATTGTGGACATGGATTTTAGCATATAAAGGTTGTTTGATACGAGGGATAAGGGTAATAATTTTGAAATATAATGAAGTTCTATTCTATGTTTGTTTAGGTGTATTAATTAGTTTTGGAATTTGTTATCTCGCCTTTTATACCACAGAAATGGTATAAGTTACTCCATACCAAACAATCCCTCACTAAAAATGAACCAACTCATTAGGAGTATTCTCACGAATAAATGTATGACAAATACTTGTCTTTGAATAAGTATTGTGGTTAAGCCAGTTAACAAGATGAGAGTTGGAAAATCGAAATAAGAAATGTCTTCTTGAATGCGTCTACCTAAAGAAACAAGACTTGTTTTGTCAATCACATGTATGTCAACTTAAGTATTCAAATTGAACCACAAATAGTACAAAAAAAGTTATCTATGATGTGTTTACACCTTTTCTAACTCCATGATGTGTTTATCTAGTTGGTCCTTTAAGTCCTTCCTCCATCCTTGGATCAATCTCTCTTGTTTAGCTATGAGATCATTTTTTGTTTCCATCTCTTCTTCCATTTTCTCTATCTCCTATAGGTAAGAAATCACATAATTAGAAATGATTAGCAATGGTAAAAAGGGGAGGGGTAGTAATTACAAGTCCTTTGGTACCATTACATCAATCATTACCATTACTTTTTCAATACAAAGTTGATGCTAATTCTAACAATGGAAGAGTTTCCTACAAATTACCTTCCGAAGCATCTCGGGCCTTGTGGGCAGATCTTCACGTTGCAACCCAACCAAATTAAGTTGAAGTTTTTTGGCAGCTTCCATGAAATCTCTAGCATGTCTCTCAACATCGACTGTGGAACAAAAACAAAACTCGATCAGCCAAAAGATACAAACTGTGAAGCAACAAAACTTTAACTCAATGTTGCCATTTCCAATAACATCACAAGGGAAATGTAATGCTACGAAAACTCTGCTGCTTTCCACTAATCAGTGCTTGGGTACTCGTACTATCCTAGATACAGAAAGGAATCTTTGAATCAGAGAAGAGATTGTGCTTCATCAATATAGAGAAGCCTGAATGATTTCCATAAATGTGCAATATTTGGTACATTGAAGAGCCTGAAACAATTGATGACTAGTTGTAATCATCCACCCAAACAACAACCGTAACTACGCTTCAATCTAAAACATTGTATGTTATCTACTCATCCAAAGACAAAGAACAGTTGATGACTAGTTGTAGATACAAGTCGCGTTGAGCATATATGACACATATAATTCTTCGACGAAATGGGTTCAATATCCTTATTAGTTCCAACCCTGGCTGGATTCATATTGAACTCAAGGGTGTAGCCTAGCGTCAAATGAAGCTAGAAACGACAACGGAACACCATAATTCAAATCTTAACAAAGGCAAAAAAGATAGACGATTATGGACAAAATTACCCGATATAAAGTTACAAAAATAACACTGATAGAGGAGATTCTAAAGCAAACCAGAAGTTTTGAATACAAAGGATGTAATTATAATATTTCTGTTTTATTGCTTTCTTCTGATTTATCACTATGCTTATCCTTCAAACACTCATCTGACAATCCTTCAAAGGCACAACATTTGGACAAAAGCTATTGGATTCACGTGAACTTGTAACTAAGCTTCTAGATACATACAACTATATGACAGAAATTATTACTCACTCTGATGATATGGATGAGCTGAACGGTCTATTGCCTGGAGTTCTCGTGCCGGCAAACAGGGTAGTAAGGCAGCTTCTAATGCAGCCACAAAGGCGGTCATGTCATCCCTTGAAGCAGGAGAATTTATCTGTGGTTCAATATTTTGATGTTGATCAACCGAATGTCTGTCAGCCATGTACCTCAAGCAAATGCAGAATTGCAACACTTCAATAGCCAGTTGGAGATGCTATAAGGCCCTTAAGAACAAAAAATGAATCAACATGCTTGCAAACTTAGTAAGAAAAAACAAATACGAAGGAAGCAGGGGAAGATCCATAGTTACGATACCCACGATACCCAATATTTTTGACATAACATAAAAATTTATGTTTAAAAATCCACTAGAACTGTAGCAACGACTAATAGGTATGACCCCAGAGGATTATATTATATCTTCAAAGGATGACTTCTCTGATTAAACACTAACAAGGGACTAACATGGCTCAAGCTCAGACTTTTTATTTTTAGTTTTTATAACCGAGAAATCCTCACACATGGTGCGAAACTCAATGGATAATGGATCCGCCCCTCTATCCTTCTCAACTACCAAGCTTTTGTCTGTGCAGGGTTTGATCCCATGACGTACGCTTAACCCACACAAATTTGCTTGCTCAACTTATAATAAGGGTGTTTCACTTTCAACATCATGGTAAATGGATCCAGGGGCAGAGCCAGGTGGGAGTTCATGGGTTCAGACTACAGACAAACTCATTAGCTCTTTCGTAAATCCTAAATTTGTACTAAAATCCTATATTTGTATTGGAAAATTAAATAAATATATATGTATATTAATTCGTGAACCCCTACAAAAACTGATTGACAACTTAGTGGTAATGAAGGGGTCGTGGAAATACATTCCACACTACAGTTGTGGGTTTGAATCCCACTATTTACAAAAAGTTTCTCTATCCTAATCCTGGCTCGGCCTTTGAATTTATGGATCTTTCATAAGCAACTAATTAATACAATCAAAGGCACAAACAAGAATATCTAATTTCAATCAATAAATCCCCTTTATGCATAAAAAAAAACAAATGCAAATCAGAAGCTTAACAAAATAACTAAAGTTTACAACTTTGAAAAAAAAGAAGAAGAATAAATGCAGTTACCTTTGAGCTATGGCTTGCAATTTTGCAAGACTGTAATCAGGAAAAGTGAAGACAGGAATTTGAGCTGTGGGTTTATATTTGGTGGGTCGGATAAAAAATTACCCAGTTTATGTGCCCTAAGGGACATTTGGGTTAGGTGATTATAAATAATTATGGAAATTTTCCTCCATTTTAATTGATTTGTCTTGTTTTAACTTGATACGAAATTTTAAAAAGTAAATAATATTTTTTAAATTGGTGATTTTTAAACTAAAGATATGAAGAATGTATCAAAATGTGATTGATCTTTGTGATTTTAAATATGTCACGTGAAAAGTTAAAATTAAAAAGTTATAAATAATTTTTTTTTAAAGCACACGAAAAAGGAGGGTTGAAAATAAATAAGTTGAAATAGAAAAAGTAATAATATTAAATTCTGATATTGAAAAAAATAATTTTATGAGTAAATAGTTATGTACTATAACTATAGTTCATAAAGTGTGACTAGAGAAGGTGGTGGTCTTACCTTACCTTGGAAAAGTAAGAAATTGTTTCCTATCGATCCTCAATTTAATATCTACAATAAATATAATAATGAAAAAATCATGCTGAAAACAATTAAGAAGAGAACAAGTAACAATAAACAAATAATACGACAATGGCAACAAAGGGTAAACCATATAATATTGATCAACTCCAACGGTAAGATAGTAGGAGAGTAAATAATAATAATAATAATAATAATAACAACGGATAATGCGGTAACTACAACAAATAAGAAAACTAAACATGAACACGTGACTACCTACCAACTTTTTACCAGAATTCTTGACCTTCATATCAGTCTATCTTAGGGTATGTCCTTAATAAGCTGTAGATGTATCATGTTTTGTCTATTTACCTCTCCCGACTTATTCAATCTACTTCTACCTCTCATTATGCCTACTAAATTCAATCTCGTACACCTCCTCTATGAGATATTTGTGCATATTTTCTTCACATGTTCGAACCAGAGTGAACATGGTATGGTACTATTATACATTCCCATTACCATACCAATTTAAATTCAGTATGGTTAGGTATTTTAAAGTTCAATTTCGATATTTTGCGGTATAGTAAATCGGTAACCATAGTTTGTTCAACTACGACTAATATATACTTGTATAATAGAGTATTAATATGACTTCACAATTTATAAAAAAGAAAAGAAAAAAGATCTCAATTGTATCATACTAACACATTACACATGTAGAAATATAGATATTCAAAATAACGTAGAAACAACTCCTTTTGTTCATCAATCACATTTAAAATACATTTCAATCAAAATAGAATAGTCAAAGTTTCAACTTCTAAACATTTAATTTATACTAATACTCCCTCCGTCCCATTTTATATGTTACATTTTTACTTTGCACTTGCATTAAGAAATGATGTTACTTTACCATTCTATCCTTATTTAATGTTTTCTTAAGTCAACTTTATTAATAAATGGAAAATTTAATTAACTATTCTATAGACGTATAATAGGCAAAATATGATAATTTATGCATAAAATTCAAGTTTAATTAACTATTCTATAGACGTATAATAGGCAAAATATGATAATTTATGCATAAAATTTATAAAATGACAAGTATTATGGTAAGCTATTTATAGAAAGAGATGACATATAAAATGGGACGGAGGGAATACTACTTTACATATTTATTATATTTTAATTATATAAATATATATAGATCAAAAGTAGACTTACCACACCGATGTAGTATGTTTGTACGAATATTAAAGAAAAAAAGGTAACCCGTGAAGCTCATTACTTTTATCTTGTGTTAGTTTCTTTTGACTTTTGAAATTAATTTAATAAGTTGAAGGTACTACTCCCTCCGTTCATGGGGTAAGTGAATTTGTGGTCTTTTTGTAAATTAAAGTATTTTATGTGTACATTTTTTAGAATTAATCTAATATTATCTTCTTGTACTCATGTTATAAATAAGATGAATGGTGTATTTGGTTGAAAGCTAAGTTATTTATCCGTAATTAAAAAAGACCAATTATGTTTTTTTTTTTCTCTTATCTTTAGTAATGCATCCATTTTTTTTTTTTAAATTTTAGATTAGCCTCTAATTAGTGATAATACAATAGTTATTATTGTCCTTAATGATTGATGGTTGTGATGATGATACTAGGTAATAATGGACAATGTCCGCAATAGTTAACAGGGAAATTGAATGAAGGAGTACTTCCGAATGATATTATTAAAACTTTGTAATATAATTGATCTTATTTGTTCATACTCATTAATTAGTGATGGTAAAATTATGAAAATAAATGTACCTAATGATTAAGATTGAGTTCTAAGAAACAATATAAATGATTAATTAATACTTTTGTTAAGTACGAACAAAACAAATGAGACGACCTAAACCTATCATGGGTTTGATTAAGATTTAACGGTATAATTAGCTAAAACTAAGATAAAAAACATCTTTGATAATTCATGTACTTGAGATTCATCTTTTAGCATAAAATCATGTTAACTCTCATGGTGGGAACTTGTACGTATACACATGCACAAATTACGCAAAAACATAATACATAAATGTGTCATAAACGTATATCACACAAATTGCTACGTAGAACGCATGTGTAATGTATATACTTTTCATAATTGGGAGTACGAAAAACTATCAATGGCTCATCCTAGGCAAAGCATGTATATTCAAAACTTGAAACCCTATCGGAGTTTCAATCACCACCAACCTTGGCATCTCCACCACCACATCCACCACCACTATTCCACTACCGCCGCCACAAACCACGCAAACTCTACCACCGTCCGCCACCACATGTTCCGCACCTTTAAGCATTTCATTCTCCAATATCTCCACCCAAACATCCCTCTCTTCATCATATCTTCTCAACACTCCTTTTGATTCATCCACCATATAAAGTATCTCCTCCGCCATCGCCGCCACCGGACCCCTCCACCCCGATAGCATCCCCTCCGGCATATCCTGCCACGTGTCCGTTTCGACATTATAAATTATCCCTTGTTTAGCTGCATCACCTTTTACATTCACCATACATAATTTTCCTTTCCATCCAATAGCTTCAATTGCTTCTCTACTAAATTTCCCATCTTTTAATCCACTCATTTCCTCCCATTTCCATCTCCTTTTTCGCTCGTTACGATAATTACAGTAGTGAGCCCGATCAAACTCGGGCCCACTACTGTTATCCTGCAGGTCCCATTTTATAACTGATCGAGCTACCTCGACATTATAATGGGACCCAACTCCACTCGCTACATAGACCGAATTGCCCAACGCGCCTGCAGCGCACCACCGGCGGGGTGCGGTGAGACGGGGACCGTAAGTCCATTTTTTCGCCGTCGGATTGAAAATCAACGGACGAGAAATCGCCGGCTGGAACTGATCAGCGGTTGCAGCGAGGAGAATTAAGTTACCGGAAACGTTTACAGATTGAATCGGAAGGTTTCTGGAGATAAACGAAGGATGTTTAACGAGGATGCGAAGTGGCGGATCTGGTGGCGGAGGAGGAAGAAGGTGCCATTTCGATGAAATTGGATCGAAACAAGCAAATTCAACTTGATTTGTAGCTAATAATAAGGCGTATAGAGACAAAAATGGAGGAAAAGAAGGTGAGTAGATAAGCTTACGCCATGAATGACAAACGGAGAAAAGTGTACAAGGATGATGAACTTGATTTAAACAAATTTGAGCAATATCATCGGGAAGTCCAGGGATCAAGGATTGATGATCATCGTTGTTCCGGTGGCGGAGGGTTTTGCGGCGGTTGACGGCGGTGCAGGCGGTGGTGGAGTTGTTCATTCGTGGATAAAGAATAGGAAAGTGAAGAGATATGGGATAAATAAATAGAGTTGAAAAAGTGATGTGGTGGACATAGTGTGAGGTAAAAGGCAAATATTGGACACAAGTTATTATTATTATTATTATTATTATGAGTATAAAACAAGAATACCCCTTCCCTCCTTTTTATTATAATTTTTTTATTTTAGTTATTTTTGGAGAATTTTAGTAGTTTAGTTGATTGATTATCTGAATGTTACTTTGTTGGTGAGTGTTCGATATTAGAAATTTTTACCAATATTTCGATATTTTATAAATTCTATAAGATAAAAACTCTTTTCATCATCAGAAACAATTAGATTTTCGACCTATTGCATTGTATTATCATAATGAATATTATGAAAAATACTTTATTATGAATATTATAAGAAAATTTTCAAAGCTTAAGGCGTACCAAAGTCATTATTTTTAATAATATTTCACTCAATTTAAATATGTTTTTTAAAAATTTAATAAATTCTTCTAATATAAAACTAGGAGCACATGAAATAACAAATATTCAAATCAAGCACAACCTATACTAAGTATGTTTATATTGTTTTATAATATAAGAAATTATGATAGTATTCAATTATTAGTGACTGTTTTAAATGAATGTGTACAAGTAGAACCCACAAGGAATCTTATTATCTGTTAAATTTTTTGTCATGGCTATGTATGAATCATTATTTTTTTTTGAAATTTTGAAATATGTTTGTTGTAGAGAGTGTTAAGATGTTAAATTTGTGGTTTTAAAGCTTTAGATAAAAAGATTTATGTCACGATTATTTAATTTGATCGAATCTATAATTAAAATGCTAGCTCCATCCTACTTTGTGTTGTCCTATGACTTTTATAAAACATGAAATATCTCCTATTAATAGTTATTTTTTCTAAACCTCATTCAGCAATTACGTTAAAAACATTATTATTAAATGTAATTTTTTTTCTTTTTAAAAGGTGGAATAGAATAACCTGATTGAAGCATAATGATCATACATTTGCACTACATTGTATATCTCATAAAAAATTAGAATATTCGTAACATTTTCTATTTTGTAGAGTTGATTCGTCTTCTCTGAAGCGGGATCCACATATAAATTACTTACAGTTTTGAAATGATATATTATGAGATGGTCAATATTATATCGAGTACAAAAGCACCAATGCAGGAATTTAAATTTAATTTGCAACTCAAGTTTTTTTTGCATAACCCTTAACCAAACACTCTTTGATTAAGTTGGAAAAAATGGAAATTTCCTAAATGTTATAGGAGATAACAAATATTTAAAATAGTCAAGATATGCATAAACAGACTCGAATATTGATAACATGATTGTCCCTCCAAATGTGGTATGCATGAGAATACCAAAGAAAAAGAAGGGCAAGAAAGTAACTCAACAAATTAGGAAGTTTGTGGATACAACTAATTAAATGGTTAGAACTTTTTGCAATCAATACTTGTGATAAAGAGGTTAGATAGGGAGACAATAAATTGAATATATGGATGAGATAATAAATACTGGAGTAGTATAAATAAAAAGAGTAATAAATGAGAAAAGGTGGTTTATATTTTAATGGAAAGAAAGTGGTTAACTAAAAGTAGCCTTTCTGGTACACCCCTTTTTCTACCAAATATTCTCTTTTTTTTCTGCCTCTTTTAACCTTCTCTTCTTGTTTTTTATTCTCACTAATATTCCATATGTGTGACCTCCTTTAGTACATATTTTCTCCGTTTTATTTTACTTGGTTCATATTAACTTAATTATTAATTTCATTAAAATACTTTTTTAAATTGTACTTTAAAATTTAAATTTAACTATTAAGTATTTTTTTTCTATTTTAATTTATATAATATAGTTTGACTTGATACGAAATTTAAAGAAAAAAGTATTTTGAAATTTATGGGGTAAAACAAGTCAGAGATATATGTGTGACTATAAATTATCCCATTAAAAATTTTAGTTAGTCAAATAAAAAGGTGCTTTTAAGATTATCAATAATTCAGGGACGAAATTAATAATTTGCACCAAATTCAAGGATGTATATATAGATGGAAAAAAATTAAAATATCTTAATTATATTACATGGTTTTATTAATTAGAAACATAATTGTAATTGTGACTTAAAAAGTGAAATTAAGAAATTTTGACAAGATTCTTAAACTTATAAAAATATTGAAAATTATTGTTTTTTTCCTTTCACATTGTCTATCTAGTCCATGAACTTGTGACAACTTTGGAGAGACATAAGTGTATTTATCACATTGTTTATCTGGTCCATTAGTTTGTGACAACTTTGCAAGAGATCAAATTTATTAAATGTTAACAATGTGAACAAGAAATCTATTTTGAAGTAGATGAATTAAAAATTTAAGATTTTCAAGAAGTTCTATTTTTTTTAAAATGATTAATTAAGGGTATAATAGGTAAGAATTTTTTATCCTTTCTTGATTTATCAAAATGGATAAGTAATTAGAAACAACTAAAAAAGGAAATTAAGATAAGTAATTAGGGACAAGATGGTGTATATGTTTTGTCATTAAATGTACATGACAAATTGCTACTATTTTCAATTGAGGACCAAAAAAACAAGAAAAATATTAAACGCATTAAACTTTAGCTTAACCGTAAAAAAACATTAGCAGAGAATCCAAAATCAATCCTTAACCATTCTTACGGATATTTTCATTCATTTTATATACTATTATTAACACACAATTAAAATCTCTTCTAAAAATACTAAGATGAGACAAAGTTGTCCTTTATTGATAAAAATGTTTTTTTACAAATAAGGAAAAACAGAGAAGGATGCAATATTTCAACAACATATGCATTAGAATTTAGTATTTTTGATACTATATAATTGATCTTTTAGATGATTACTTAATTAATAATTATTATATTAAAAAAATATTTTCTTTCGAAGAAAATTGGTACGTATTAAAAAGAAAGATAATTTTCTAAAGAAATCAACCTTTGTAGTACACAAAGGGACCAAAGTTGACTTTTTAAAAGAAATATTTTCATATATTATTTAAGTAATTCATCTTTCAAAAAAAAAATACAGATTAATCTCGTTTGTTAGTTATTGATTTTGACCCTTTAACTTTGAGTTAAAAGATAAAAATATATTTAAAATATCTCGACTTTTTGAGTTTCGTATCTGATTATGAATATATGAGTTTTTTAAAATTATACTATATCACCAAATGTTTATCAAAACACACTTCAACTATTAGTTATTCACTTTTCTTCCTGGTGATGATTTATGGAGAAATTAATGTATTATTTTATGTAGGATAGAAGGTAAAAAATCTAATATAGATGTATAATAATCTATGTATACCTAATATTTGTATAAAGTAATATATAAATTCACTCATATCCTTAATTATGTTACTAATAGATGCACAACTCTAACATGTTATCAAACGACCCGATTAAATGAAAAAGTTTAAACCTTAATCGGATTTTGCGAGGGAGGAATTCGAATTATTGTGATGATTCATAAAGTCTAATCACAAAAAGATTGAACTTTCATAATTAATCACCATCTTGAAAAAACATAATTAAAATATTAGTCAACTCCGCTACGTTTCTCTTTTTATTTTATTTTGGTTCTATATTAAAATTCTAAGAGATTATAGAAACCACAATTCTAATTCTAGCTCCAACTCCATTTACTAAATAATATTTTAACTTTTCTCAATTTATTTGTTATAATTTTGTAAAACTCGAACAATAATTTCCCCATGCAACCCCTCTTTAAGTCAAATCAACATCCTTGTGGGTTACAATCACCTAATTGTATGGTTGTGAAAAATAATGGCAAATTGAGAAAAATATTATTTTTTAAAAAAAATAAAAATTGTGGCTGATGAGTCACACTCACAGAAAAGTTAAGTGGACATAAATATTACAAATGAAAAGTTGCAAAAAAATAAAAAAAATAAAGTTGATTTTATCCCTTGGTACATTTTTGTCCCTTAAACGTTGAACGCCGAATGTATTTATCTATCAATATTTGAGTGGCCTATGCAAAATTTCACACAAATAACATATTCGAGTTAGAAATTAAAAAGAGATTATATGACATAATTAAAAGACCACGTCAATAATATAATTATCCTCCAAAAATACAAAGTTTAGCTACAATGATTATAAAAGTTAACAAAATAAAATAAGTTGGATTTTTGGGAGAACTTTTAAAAATAAATTTTAGTTATCAATGAAATAATATAGTGAGTATAAGGTTTGCCCTTTCTAAAATGGTGCTGACAAAAATCATACATTCAATAATTGAGGGGTGTGTAAAAATTGAACTAATTAATAAATTAAATTAATTTTTTTAATGATTTATTAGTATTAGATTATTGAGCAGTTTTCAAACGGTTTTGTAAATTTTTTTATTGGGTTATCTATTTTGGTTTTGATTCTATTATTTTGGTTAATGGTTAAATTGATAACCCAATAAAATTATATTAAAGTTACTATTTTACTCTTACTTACTTATACAAGGGTGACTTTACATTTTACGAACTATATTTTCTAAATTTTAGAATTATTTTTGGTTGTAGGCAATACAAACTAGCCTCTTCGCCTCTCTTTTGTGACATTTTATCTCATCTCGACATAAATTAGTGTTACTCTCTCTCTTCTCAATTTTTTGATTTGATTGTCATAAATACAAATAATTAATGTTGTTTTTGAAGTATATTGCATAGGTCAATTTAGAAGAAATTCGAACAATTTTGTCTTAAACAAAAGTAATAAATATAGAAATTTGTATTACACTTTTATTTTTACTACTATTTCTATTTTACGAATATCGTGTATGTCTATAGAATTATATGAGTATTTTCTTATCGATTAAATAAAAAAGTCGAATCATTAAGGATCAAAAAACAATCTATCGAAATCGATAATAAATATCGTATTGACTTGTTTATCGATTTAGCGTGTTCACAAATAAAAAGAATCAATAAATCAAATTGATAATATATAAAATTCTGACCGAATTGGCTGATACACACCCCTAATATGATAAGAACATAAAATCAATCAATCTTATTATCATGTTTCATATCATATATTTATTATAGATAAAAAGAATTTGAAAAAGTAATATAAAATATAATTGAAAAAAGTTACATTACATAAATAATATAAAAAGGAATTAGGATAACTTAATGTTGGAGGGAGAATTTGATTTTTAATGTGAGGTTAAAGGGGAATTTATTTTCACCGTTTTTTTTTTGTTTTATTTTCAACTAATTAACCAAGTGAGATGTTTCTTGTTCAGATTTTCAAGTACTTAGCTAGCATTTGGCCTCAAGTTTCTAAGTATTTTTGCCAAATAATACTTGAGCCAAGTTTTGCCCAAGTTAACACCCTGTGTTTGGTCTCAAGTTTCCCCAAAAATATTTAACTATTTTTAAAAATATAATTTATATCCATAAGTTTTAAAAATTATTAAAAATACCCATAAGTTTATATTATCTATTTATAATGAATATGTTCCGTTAAAAATAACCTATAACATAATTGATAACAATCAACAACAACAAAATAACAATATAGGCAAGAGCAATACATAAATGCATATTCAAACTTGTCGTTGATTCGGTTATAATTATAACAACCCCCAGATGAGGTAGTAAAAAACTATTCTTTTATATAATATTCCCACATTCTATGAACAATCTCTTCCCGACAAGCTTTCATTTCTAGATCAGATGATTGAGAAAACGAAATGATATTGTTACTCTGACTCGATTCAATAACCATATCATCAAGTTCATGTTCATTGAATATTTCATCACTGCTTTGATTTTCACGCAAAAAATTATGTAATATGACACAAACAACTACTATTTTCACCTGCATGTCTAATTCATAGATTTTCATGCCTTGTTGTAGTATTCTGAATCTACTATTCCACGCACCAAATGTTCTTTCAATTACATTACGCAAAGAGGCATGTCTATAGTTAAATAACTCTTTGTCATTCTTAGGATCTCTTTCACTTCCCCTGTAGTCCTGCAAATGATATCACATTCCGTTGTATGGAGATAGAAATCTTTTTGTGTTCCAAAGACCAACATCAACAATATGTTCTTCTTTTTTGGGGTAATTTTTAAATTTTTTAAAGTTCCCAAATATTTTCGAAGTTCCCAAAAACTAGTTCTTTTTAGTATTTGGGAACTTGAGATTCTTGGCAAAAAAAACTTGCCAAGTTATGTGGGCAAACGCCAACAACCAAATTTTTCCAAAGATTTTTTCAAATATTCTCAAATAAAACTTGAAGCCAAAATGGTCCTTATTTTCAAATTCTTAAGCTGAAGAAAGATATTCAGATTTGTTAAAATTAATTGAAATGAAAGAAATAAATCCAAACTGTAATTTGTAATTACATTCTCATAACTTCTGTTTTCCAGAATTTTCTATAGATATGTGGAGATAATACTGCATTAATTAATTAGGAAAATTTTAACAAGTATTTAAGGACCATTCATCTATGAAAAAAAAATACAAAAACAAAAGCAAAAAGCATTTACAAAAATGAATCTCTTTCACTTAATCTTTTTCATTCTTGTTGCTCTTTTTGCTCCTAGTTGTGAAAAAATAGTTCAAGCTATTCAACAACATGATAGTTTAATAGCAAAAAGTGAAAAAATATCTCAACCTACTTTAGCAGTTCACGAGATTTCAAGAAAGTTGAATGATATCTCACAAGGGCCAGAGTTTTCATACCATTTTATTCATGGTAAACCTAACCCAGATCGTCTTGCAGCTGCACCAATTAAATCAGGTAAAAAGTTTTCATATCATGTGATTCCTGGTGAACCTGATCCAGATCGTCCTGCAGCACCAATCAAGTCAGCCAAAAAGTTCTCATACCGTGTGATTCCTGGTGAACCTGATCCAGATCGTTCTGTAGCTGCACCAATCAAGTCAGGCAAAACGTTTTCATACCGTGTGATTCCTGGTGAACCTGATCCAGATCGTCCTGTAGCTGCACCAATCAAGTCAGGCAAAAAGTTTTCATACCGTGTGATTTCTGGTGAACCTGATCCAGATCGTCCTGCAGCTGCACCAGTTAAGTCGGCTGAAAAGTTATCCTTCCGTGTGATTCCTGGTGAACCTGATCCAGATCGTCCTGCAACTGCACCAATCAAGTCAGGTAAAAAGCTTTCATACCGTGTGATTCCTGGTGAACCTGATCCAGATCGTATTGTAGCTACACCAATCAAGTCAGGAAATTTTTTTTCATACCGTGTGATTCCTGGTGAACCTGATCCAGATCGTCCTGCAGCTGCACCAAATACGCCAAGCAATTTTTTTTCATACCGTGTGATTCCTGGTGAACCTGATCCAGATCGTCCTGTAGCTGCACCAATTACGTCAGGTAAAAAGTTTTCATACCGTGTGATTTCTGGTGAACCTGATCCAGATCGTCCTGTGGCTGCACCAATTAAGTCAGATAAAAAGTTTTCATACCGTGTGATTTCTGGTGAACCTGATCCAGATCATCCTGTCGCTGCACCAATCAAGTTAGGAAAAAAGGTTTCATACCGTGTGATTCCTGGTGAACCTGATCCAAATTGTCCTGTAACTGCACCAATCAAGTCAGGAATTTTTTTTTCATACCGTGTGATTCCTGGTGAACCTGATCCAGATCGTCCTGTAGCTACACCAATCAAGTCAGACAAAAAGTTATATACACCGACACTTTAAAAAGCTTTAGTCTTTTATCTTGAATTATCTTGTTTGAACCAAGATTTAGTGATTGTGTTTGCACCTCATAGTAGAGGAAATAGCTTTTTCATATATTATTATGCATTTATTTGGTCCATGAATGAATTAGAAATTGGAAAAATTAGTGGTTTTTGCCTGAAGTCTTTAATTATAATTATCAAAGATTTTATTTTTGTTCAAAAGTTTAAACACTTAATCTATATTAAACAAGTTACAGGAGGTCCATGCTAAGTCCAGACCCTAACTCAAAAACATATAAATAGTAATTTCAAGTAATTAAGAATTATAATATGTATTACACCTTTATTTCAAAACTTTTAAAGAATGGTTACAAGAAAATGAAAATAAGGGAGGTAAGAGTAATTTCATAAACTACAGAGAAGGTGAGTGAGATAGAGCGGAACTTGAAGAGAGGTCGCTAAAATTATTCCTATTTGAAAACTATATGAAATTACTTTAATGTGCAATCTTTCTCATATTAATATGATGAAAAATTATATTTTACAATATTAATCAATATTTATGCACTCTGACTCTCTAGAATCAAAATATGACAAATAAAAAGAAAAAAAATCGAAATATAACAAATAAAAAGGAACGAAGAGAATAAAATTTTGTCATTAAAAAATATTTTTTTGATTTATGAATGAAATGGAAACATAAAAATGTACTCTCCCTATCTTGACTAGAACATGAAGTTTTAAGATATTAATTAGTTTTACCTAATGAGTTATTGTTGTACTAGAAAGAAAAACATTAATCTGAAGGCCCCTACAATATAATTTAGTTATAGATACATTTCATTTATTAGCCTGTTAAACTATAATTCTTTCAATTTATTTAAGTTTATGTTGATTATTGATTCACTTATTCATAAGTTCAAGCTATTTTAGTCAATTTATTTCAGCCTAAAGGCTGATATCTGATCCAAATTGATCTATGAAAAAAGTTTCAAAATATTTTTAATTTTCTATAATAATAATAATAACATAAATATATAAATGTATTATGTATTAAAAAATATAAATAAATAAATAAAGCAATTAAAATTTAGTGATGAATGGACGGGTTGAATTTTAATCCACTTTTTAGCTTATTTCAGCCAACTAACATTTGAACGGATCAATAATTCATTTATTTATTAACTCATGAACTCATTTTAATCCATCCAAATTTAATATCTAATACATTTAAAGCATTTAATTTAGTATATTCAAAGGGTTATTAACCCTATTATAAATTATTTCTTAAGGTATATAAGTTACATTGCTTATAAAATAATGTTAACAAATTCTGTAACCAGAAATAAGTTTTTCAAAATTAAAAATAATAAAATCTTATTTAAGATCAACAATGTTTCAAGAAAGATTAAGTGGTTTGGCTATATTATCGATTGAAAAAGAATTATTAGAAGAGATTGACTACACAAAAATTATTAACAACTTTGCATCTCAAAAAACTAGAAAAATAGATTTACAATAAAAACATATATAATTTTTTAATTTTTTTTAAGGCCTCTAGTTTGATTTTGGCCTTAGGCCACCAACGGGTTTGAGCCTCCCCTATATATACCAAGTCAATAGTGGACAATTATTATTAAATAAACAGAGTACCATTTACTTATTAAATTATCTACTGATAAATATCATAAATGTTGCTTCTTAATGTTACATAGATGCAAGTAGGGGTGTGCACTATTTGGATTAAACCGAAAAATCAAACCGAATTGTAATTTGGATTGATTTTTTGGAATTTTGGTTTGGTTTCGGATTTAGAAAAATGAAAACCGAAAAACAAAAAAAAACCAAATTATATATATATATATATATATATATATATATATATATAAATAAATAGATTAATAATTACACATATAATATTTAGGTTTACTATGTAGGCCGTAGGGTACTAGTAATTCAGTATTACCTTAATATTTAGGCCCATATCAAATTACTGCCATCCTATTTCACTAAATTTTAGGCATTAGGTTTTACATTATAACTATAAATATCACATATTACTTGCACTTTCATGAAAAATTTTTTTAGCAAAACTAGAATTAGCTGCGCTAGTCAACTTTTTTACTTTTACAGTTTGCTCTTTTTTCTTGCTTTTAGCTTGCTGCTTCCTTGCATCACTGCCAGTAAGTTTATCTCTTTTTAGTTTTTTTTATGTTATTCTTATCTATTAATCATATAAGCATAAGGTTATTAATAGTTGATTTCTAATAGTTTTCATCGTAATATCTTAACATATATTAAAATCTACTTCTCTTAAATAGAGATGTGAAAAACAATATGCAAATTTTGTTAGTTAATAAATAATAAAGCATGTATGACACCATTTTTAAACTCTCTCTGACTTTAGAGTTTAGAGTTAGTTTCATTGAAATTATTGATAGTATTGTGTTTTAATGTTTTACTCGTAATTATAATGGAAAGAATATTTAAGAGATTCAATATTATTACTTTTTCTTATATGAAAATTTTATTTTTTAAGCATGCAAATATAACTTTGATTATGTTATTAATTAGTTATGAAATAAGTTATAACCGAATAGCCAAACCGAAAAAAACCAAACCGAAAAGAGAAAAATCGAACCGAACCAATTTTTTTTTTGTTCGGATTGGGTTATACTTTTTCAAACCCAAAATCAAAAAATCCAAACCGAAAAACCGAATGCACACCCCTAGATGCAAGTAAAAACCGCATTAAATGCCAATTAAAACTTAAAAAGGCAATTAATTACAAGTTGCAAGTTACAACTATTTAAATGTACAATAAAGTCCTCATATTAAAGACATTTAAAGGGGAAAAAGGTCACCATATATCCTACAATAATATAAATATGGCATATCCTCTTTTCGAATTTTCATCGAATTCCAAATCCTTTCAACCTAAAGTACAATTAAAATCAACTAAATTATATATTCGATAAGTAAAATGACTTCGGTCTATACATATACACTTATTTTCTTGTGCATATCCATTAAGATTTCTCCAAGAAACTCACAATTACTCGGAGGAGGAGGAGGAGGAGGCCTTTTGCCAGGTTCAGAAGGCAAGGTCGATAATGTTCTTTTTCCAGATATCTCCAAATGTGTCGCATCAGTATTAAATGTTCCTGGATGTGTCGAAGAGATTATAGCATCTTTTCTAAGAACTCAACTTCGACTAATTGGTCCTCAATGTTGCAAAGCTGTATTAGACATTCATGATAGTTGTTGGCCTAAGATTTTTCCTTTTAGTTCACTTTTTCCTTTAACACTTAAGAGTTTTTGCTCCATTCAAGGTTCATTACCACCAACATCATCCCCTCGACCCCTAGTTAACGTGAAGAATGAAGATAGTACGAAAAATTAAGAACTACATTATTTAACTTTAGTCTTTTGAATTCTTTTGAATAAATGGATTATGATGAAATTTGCACTTGTAGTATACGAGATTGAATTTGTATGATCATTAAGTTGTTGAAGGATATATATTTTATTTATTTAATTACCTTTTTTCGATAGATCTGCATGATACAAATCTTGTATTAGTTGCTAAGAAAAAGAAAGAGACATATAAGACAAAAAAAAATTTGAAACATAGAAAAAAGTTGTTTCAACATTATCCCCTCGACCTCTAGTTAGCATGAAGAATGAATATAGTACGAAAAATAAAAAAATTAAGTTGTTTAACTTTCGTCCTTTAAATTCTTTCCAATAAATGGATGCCGATGAAATTTGCACATGCAATACATGAGATTGAATTTATATGATCATTAAGTTGTTGAAGGATGTATATTTTTATTTATTTAATAATATATTTTCGATAGATCATTTGAACGATACAAATCTCGTAAGGGTTGCTAAAAAAAAAAAACCTACAGACAAAAAAAATTGAAACATAGAAAAAGTTGTTCATTGAGATGATCAAATATATCATTTATCCACATATTCTTGGAAGAGTCCAAGTATATTTATATGACTTCCTTTCATCATTTGGCAAAGCCATATAATTTTTCCAATCATTAATTGCCATTCTTAAATCATGTATTTTGTTATCAAGACCTATACAACAATTTGCATGCATTGTACATACATAATTAAGATATTTGCTAGGTTCACAAAATCCTCCAAAATAAGCAGTATTTAAAAATCTCATTTTCAATCCAATTTTCTTGATAAAAGGACTATATTTGATTATGTTGAGCACATCTTGTTCATTCTTTCCTGGATAAGTTCTTCTTGATTTGTTCCAAAACTTGTAGAATTGTATCGTCTGATTATTTGACTTCACAAACTTAAATCCTCCATTTGGAGCGTTATTCGGATTGGATGAGTTGTGTAGATAATAATCACAAGCAATTTGGAAATCAACGTGTGAATAAAAATGTGCAAATGGTTGTCGAAACCATAATATATCTGCATCCTAAAAAACCAAAAAAAGAAAAGAAAATAAATTCATGAAATCACTAAGAGATACAAATTGAGCACTTGTTGTTTTCATTTTTATTTGGCCAAACTTTTGGAAAATTATAAGTATTTATTTCCTTTATTTGAACTGTCATATTTTTCTTTTAATTCGTACCAAAAAAATATCATACTTTTTTTTTTCTTTTGCAGAAGCTAATTCAATTTGTTCTCTCTCTAAAAGCACTATTTGAATCTTGGAAAAGAACAAAGATGTTTGTTTGGCTAAGCTTTCAAAATTGGCATATCTTGAAAAGTATTTTTCGTCTGAAATTCTTCAAGAAAAAAGTATTTTTAGAGAGTAGCAATTTGTGCTAGCGAATGAATTTTAAAAATACCTTTGTCAATATTAGAACAAAAAATAAAAGTTGTGCTTGACCAAGATTTCAAGAGTGCTTTTGGAAAAACAACTATTTTTTCGGTTTTCAAGAAACAACTTACGTTACTACTCAAAGGCGGACACTAACTCTTTTCTTAAAAGAATGATCAAACACATCAACTCTCTAAAATAAGTAGTTCCTCTAATTCAGTTTAAGTAACACTATTTGTATTTCGAGATTCAAATTATGTAATTTTCGATCAATATTTTATAATAATATAAGTTTTCATCATATTGACATGAGAATAACTACACTTATTTATAGTTTGTTGAATGTCTAAAATTTAATTTAAAAATATTAAATTGATCTAATTCAAATTAAGTTAAAAGATTACTCAAATCACTTCTTGAGAAGCAAAAAATATCACATAATTCAAGAGAGATCAGAGAGTATTTTATAAGAAAATGAGATCAATTAACATCTAAAAGTTTGACCAATAGACTATAAAATGCATACCGTAAAGATGAAGTTATATCCCATTTGAAGAACAATTCTAAGAAAATCAGTTCTCATCCACATCATCTTCAAATAATCATCACTCATATATCTTTTTTCTCCAGAAAAATCAACATTTTTGGTGATTAATGCATAGCAATGTGTGTGAATCTCCAAGCATCTTGAATAAGCAATTTGGTCCAAAGCTACAACTAATAAATTCTTCAATAATGATTTTGTATTATTTCCAATTCTAAAACTCTCCAAAAAAATATCAAAAATTGAATTTGGAGCTGTCCATGCTGCATTTAGTGTTGTTATTATTACTGTTTTATCTCCCATGGCTGCCTCTTTTAACACTTTCTTTAATTTAATTTTCTGCTTCTGAAAAAATAAAAACAAAATTAGGCAATAATTGGAAATAATTATAAGTCAATTGACATAAATAATTGCTCAATGTATCATATATTGGTAGGTGAATTTGCGCATGTACATAATATTTAACTGAGCAGTCAAATATGTAACTTTCCTTGTTAAAATGTTAGGCGATTCTTCTGATACACATCATTCATTTTTCAAAGACGATATACATCATTATTTTTTTAATATAATCATCCAAATTACTAATATCTCGCGATAAGAATCTAAAAATTAAACCTATCAAATAAAAAAATTGACTTTACTCTTGATTAATTAAAAGAAACATATAACTCACCTTTGAATACGTTAGATAATTTTCTTGTCTAGAGCTCTTCTTCCCACTAATATTGGAGTCATAAGTTGATAAATTTTTAGACAAAATGGAGTTTGAATTTGGAAAAAATTCTAAAATGTATGTGTTTGAATGATAATTAAGAACAAGGCAACAAATAGCAACAATGAAGAATAAGATGAGAATCTTGACAATTTTATTGGTGCTTCCTCCCTCTATTTTATCCACCATTTTGTCACTTTCATTCTTGAGCATACCAAGAGCCATGAATTATATATATAGAAAGAGTTTAAGTAATATCTATTATCTGTTAATATAAATAATTTTAAATTCCACATATTAACAATATATATATATATATATATATTTTATATATTTTTTTTAATAAACTGCTAATATAAAAAGTTATTTATACTGACAATAGGTTATTACATATATACTTTAGTCTGATCAAACTTCTCTCAAAGTCTTTTAGTGCCTACCCTAAATTTCACATCTAAAAGTCTCACTCACCACTTGCCTTTAGCTTTAGTACACTAGGCAAAGCTATATGAATTTTTAAATTAAAAATAATTAGTCAATATATAATATATACTAGTTAGAAAAAGTAAATAATAAATTTAGTCGATTATTCACACAAACAATATCCCAAAAGCTTACTTGATTATATAATTCATATCCATCAAGTTCTTTTTTTAAGTTTATGCAATTAGTTCACTATTCTCCTAGTAATAATTATTATCATTTTAAAATATTATGAAAAATGGTTCTCTAGAAAAAAGATCAAGGTAAATCTTATCATTATAAAAAGAGAGAGTTTTCTCTCCTTTTATCGATAAATATGTTTAGTATAGTGATTCATGAAGTATGATGAACATTATATGAAATCAAGATTTAAATTTTGAATACATAAACAAAAGGTATAGGTAATTTATTTGTTTTCATTTGCTTAAGTCTTTACGGATAAAATTATTCGATTTTGTAATGATGAAAAATTTAGGATTCTATATATATGATTGAGGTTCTGTCATATGTAGATAAAATTCATCATATGACCGAAGTTATTAAGGTAAAATTGATTAAAATTTCAACTATATGTAATGTTAAATATTTTTTCTAAAGTTAGGTATTATCAAGCTTAGTGACGTTTAAAGTTATTTTGAAATGGATAAAATTACTAATTTTTATATACTACAAATATGACTTTTTTTTTATAATTAAATAAATGCCTTGCAATAAAAAACAACTTATAATATACTACAAAACAAATTTTTATGACTTAAATAATGATCCTGCAATCAAATATATGTGCACTTGGATCTTAATGATTTCAAGTCCTTGTAAAATCACCCAATTACATAAAAAAAAAATTACTACTCCTTTATGTTGCTTAATTTCCTACATTTTCTACATCTGCCTAATTTTAATTAATTCTAAATATGCAGTACTACACAATAATAATAATATTGCCTAATTTTAATTAATTCTAAAGATGCAGTACTAATAGTACTAAACAATAATAATAATAATAATAATAATAATAATAATAATAATAATAATAATAAGATTAGACCCGACCTAATTTTACTTTTAATTTTTTGGACCACTTTTAAAGTCCATCAAACCATCACTTTTTGGGAATATAGTAAAATCTTTTTTTCCATTAAAACATTATCCTTTCTACTCCCTCTGTCCCTAATTACTTGTCCACTTTTTCTTTTATAGTTATCCCTAATTACTTGTCCATTTTGACAAATCAAGAAAGAACAATTTTTTTTACCTATTATATCCTTAATTAAATGACTAATTACTTTGAAAAATATAAAACTTTTCATCCACTTCATAATTAATAGGGGTAAAATGGTAAACTCACTATGTCATTAATTAATTTCTTAATAGGTGTGTTAATTCAAAAGTGGACAAGTAATTAGGGGAATATCGAACAAATGATTAATTCCATTTTCATACTTGAGAAAGCCATATGATTCTCAATTAAATCATGTACGATATTTTGTAATTAACAATACCGTCTATTCATAAAGTTGCATGATTGAATTCTCCATCTGCCTAATTTTAATTAATTCTAAATATAATATAAAACAAAATTGGTCCTTAGCTTCTATAAAAGTAAACCTATTTTTTAAAATACTTAAATTTATTGGACCACTTTTAAAGTCTATCTATTAGAGTTCAAAATTACTATCCCCTCCCCCCCACCCACCTTCCCACACCCCCAACAAATAGTAGGATATGAATGATAAAAAATGAGTTTTTTTTACCTAACAAGGAAAAGAAAGTCAAATGGTTAAATACATATGTATCATGTCTTTATTAATTAAGAAAATAAAGAGGTTTGATTGTATACAATTACGAATAGCAAAATTAATGTTAAAACCTTTTAGCTTGGTTTTGATTAGACACTGTTTGGATTAGAAAAATATTTATTTTACTCCATAAAAAAGAATTAAACTTCATATTAACATAATCTTGTTCCACGAAAATATGAACAAGAGAAAAATCTTGATTTTTGTTCCTCTAAAATGAAGGAGATTTTCTCCTTATACGGCGATAAGAAAACCACATATGATGAGTACTATAGAAGGTAAATATAATTAAAGAATATTATATACTAATATTATGTAATCAATTATATATGACAGATAGAAATGATAATTAATAGGAAATCCATTCAAAGTATTCCTAAAAAGGTCCTAAGATTGTTATAGAAATTTGGGAAAAGATATAGAAGCATATTACAATAATAGGAAAATTATTAATTATTTACCTAAATTATGTGATGGTCCTATCATTTTTAAATTTATTTATTTTTGTATTATTTACTCCTCCAAACTATGAAAAGGGTTCTTGAACTTATTTTTTTTTCATATTATTTATCCCCTTCACTCTGAAAGGGTCCTAAGATTGTTATAGAGAGTTTAACCAATGGTTAGAAATTAATTATTAATCCCAATATGTACCATAGAGACATTATTTATCTGTAGAAATAAAGAGATTGAGAATAAACGCAAATTTGAATGAGTTTATTCAATCATAACATCTATTTAAATATAAGTAAATGTAACTAACTCAAGTAAATTTAAGGAAAACTAATTTTAAGGAACTAATTTAACATCCAATCTTGTAGATATGATCAGATACCTAATTAAAACTAATTCAAATTAACTAAATATATTCTTAACAAACTGATAACTACAAGCATATCTTAATAATAAATACCAAATGAATTCTCTTTATTATATAAATAAAAGAACATTAGAACATTTCCCAATATTGCAAAAATATATATCTTGGTATACACAAAAATGTATCTAAAAATGATTTTTCCTTTGATTCTATTGATGATGTTTGTTGTTGAAGAAAATTACCTTGTAAAAGGTGACACCCCTGCCATTGTTCAATGTGATCAAGTTTCATGCACAAAAAAATGCATAGAAGCTTATGGGCTCAAATTAAAAAATGCTTATTGTAAGCAAACTGTATTTGGAAATGTTTGTATTTGTGAACACAATCCATAAAGTATCAAAAAAAAAAAAGTTTACTTATGTCAAATAAGAAAATCAAATGTCATGGAAGTGATTAAGAATTTTATGTAAGACATTTTTATTTCATGTTGTTGACGGTTGTACTTTCTAATTTTAATTCGATTTCTTTGAATTAACTATTTCATTTTGTCATGTTCGATTCGAAAAAGTGAAACACAGTACAAAATTTCATTAATAATAGACATGTTCGTCTATCCTTCTCCACTCAATATATGGTACAAAGTTACTTATATCAACACTTGAAGTTATTACCACTAGATGAAAGTCCGGTGTTTCTTTTATCTCTCATATTATTTAAAAGTCTTTTAATATATTTTGATTTTAGATCATTAACTTGTTGAGCCGTCCTTGCTTATGTCATATAATGATGATATAACTAAGGGTGAAGGTATAAGTATCCCCTTCAATAATAGGTGAAATCTCAGTGATACATCTCGACTATATACATGAGTTCTATTACCTCCTGAATTATTTTAAAGCGTAATAAATATATTCTTAACACAACCTAAGACTTGTATAACCACTCATATCACTTTAATCCTCAAAAACTCAAGCTATTCAATTTGAATTTTAAAATTTTAGATTATTGCATCTAATTGAAGTTTTTGACATAATAAAAAAAATAGAAAAAAATTCATAAAACTTGATCTAATATCTCCATTAAAGAAACGATCTAAAACTTTAATCCGAGAAGAATTGAAGTTTCGGGTCATTTATTCCTGATTGAATTTGAGTTGAGAAAGGCTTTGATAAGGAAAAGATAAGGAGGAGGGGTGTTATTGATGGAGAACTCCACAACATATTTTGAGCATTTAGGGGCCATTCAACAGAATTAGATAAAAAAAATTAAAAAAATCGTGAATCTTAGCCTATGAATATATGATGATATGATTTTTGGTTGATTTCTTTCACAAACCTTTACGGGAACCTCCGGAACGACTTGGAGGAAAATTAAGTATAGCCTCATCATGATCAATGGCATATTTGTTGCATTTAAGGGCCACAACGCATATAATTAGGCGATTTGTTTAGTTTTTTTTTTGTGTGTTTTGCCCATAAATATTTTTGTGATATGATTTTTGATCCATTTCTTTCCTAAACTTTTACATGACCCTCTGTAATGACCTAGGGGGAAAGTATGTATAGCATCACCATGATCCATGATCCATGACTTATTTTTAGTATTTAAGGGTCAACCAACAAGAATTAGATGATTTTCTCACATTTTCGTGTGTGTTAGCTCATGAATATTTGGTAATATAATTTTCGGTCGATTCTTTTTCAAAACACTTATAGGACCTTCCGTAATGACCTACGGAAACAGTACATATAGCCTCACCATGATCCACAACATATTTTTAGCATTTAGGGGCCACACAATAGGAATTAGGCGATTTTCTTATTTTTGAGTGTGTTAGCATATGAATATTTTGGTGATATGGTTTTCGATAAAAAAAATTCCAAAACCTTTACGAGACTCTCCCTAATGAGTTGGGGAAACAATACATATAACCTCACGATGATCCATGACATATTTTTAGAATTTAGGGGCCACTCAACAAGAATTATGTGATATTCTCAGATTTTCTGGTGTGTTAGCCCATAAATATGTTGGTGACATGTGTTTTGGTTGATATTTTATCACGGGACCCTCTGTAATGACCTAGGGAAACAATACATATAGCCTTACCATGATCCACGATATTTGTTTAGCATTTAGGGGCTACTCAATAGGAATTGCACAATTTTTTTATTTTTCGTATGTTTTAGT
>JAJOOO010007134.1:0-20356 GCA_029582685.1 Solanum piurae | reverse complement strand
TCATTAGATCCATAAAAACCGCAGGAGCATTTGTCAATCCGAATGGCATCACCAAAAATTCATAATGACCATATCGAGTTCTAAAAGCAGTTTTAGGAATATCATTCTCTCTAACCCGCAGTTGGTGATATCCAGACCTTAAATCAATTTTTGAGAATACTTTAGCACCCTTAAGTTGGTCAAACAAATCATCGATCCTTGGCAACGGATATCTATTCTTGATTGTTATTCTGTTCAATTGTCTATAGTCAATACAAAGCCTAAGAGTGCCATCTTTCTTCTTTACGAATAAAACAGGGGCTCCCCAAGGAGAAACACTAGGTCGAATAAAACCTTTCTCAAGAAGGTCTTGCAGTTCAAATTTCAATTCTCTTAATTCTGCTGGAGCCATTCTATAAGGAGTGATAGAAATAGGGGTAGATCCAGGGATAAGCTCGATTTGAAATTCAACCTCTCTTTCCGGGGGCAATCCCGGAAGGTTTTCTGGAAATACTTCTGGAAAATCACATACAGTAGGTATGTCTTTGATACAAGGACTTTTCAATTGTGTGTCAACTATGTGAACAAGGTATGCCCCACAACCTTGACGCATCAACTTTCTTGCCAAGGCCGCAGAAATAATACTAGATGTCACTGATCTTTTACCTTGTACAATGATGTGTGAAAATGTAGGATCTTTAAAAGTCACAAGCTTAGACCTACAATCTACCACCACATGATATTTATAAAGCCAATCCATCCCGATAATAATATCAAAATCCTTGAAGGACATTTCAATGAAATCAGCAGGGAAGACTAGGTTTTGAATCACAAAGGGACAATCTTGGTAAACTCGATTACACACAACTTGATAACCCAAAGGACTTTCAACTAGCACATTAAAATCAAGTCTCACAGATTTCACATTTCCAGGAAGAACAAGTGATGAACAAATATAGGAATGTGTAGAACCATGATCAAACAATGTAAACACACATAAGCCAAATAAGTGAAATTTAATAACAACCACGTCTTGTCCATCTTCATCATCCCTCTGCCTCATCGCATAAGCGCGTGCAGTAGCCTTTTGACCACTAGCCTGATTAACTCCACTTGTGGTTCTACCTGGGTGTTTCTAGGTCTTGCACCTCTATTAGTTTGAGGAGGATTAACATGAGGCTTATGAATTGAGCCTTCAGTTTTAAAGGAAGGAGCATTACTAGGATTAGGACAATCTTTCACTTTATGATCAAAGCTCCCACAATTGAAACATGCACCAGAAGCTCTCCTGCAAGTGCCATAATGATTCTTTCCACATTGTGGACAAGTAGAAACGCGAGGGTTGCCTTGGCCATAATTTGGAGTGCTAGCTGTAGAAAATTCTGATCTATTTTGCCTTTGTTGAGGTGGCCTGTTATCACTACCAGCCTTAGAATTATCAAATCTCCCCCTTTTGGATGGCCCCGAAATCTGGTCTAGGCTTTCGGAATCTGTTTTCATTTCTACTAGTTTCTTCTTTATCAAGCCGTTCCCAAGTAAAGGCAGCAGACACTAACTTACAAAATTTCTCATGTTGCAGGATCACCACATTCTTTCTAATGAAATCATTTAAACCATATTCAAATTTCCTGCACTTGTCTTTTTCCTCTTAATAATACAACCAGCATAGCGAGAGAGCCTTAGAAACTTCTGTTCGTATTCAGCAATAGACATGCCTCGTTGCCTTAGATTCAAAAACTCCTTTTTCTTTGCATCACAATAAGCAGGTGGGACATACTTCATACGAAATTCCTTGAGAAAATCATCCCAAGTAAGAACAGAAGGTTTTACCTTGGCATTCGGAACACTTACCCACCAATCATAAGCATCATTTTGTAACAGTGAAATATCATACTTACATTTGGCAACATCTGAACACTCCAACTGCTCAAATACCCTCTCCATGCGATCAAGTCATTGTTCAACATTTGTGGGATCAACAGTGCCTTCAAACTCCACTCCACCCATTTTCCTCATTTTCTCAAAGTTAATCCTGTGGGGATCATGCATCGATTCAACCATGTGGTGGAAGAATTCAGCCATTTGTTCAAAATGAGGATTCATGGTTTGAGTACCATGACTCATGTGAGGATGTGGACCAGCTCTTACAGCCTGATGGTTTCCCACTTCAGAACCACTAGTGTGGGAAACATACTAATTCGAGATATGTTCTCCAACCCCTTCCAGTGCATGAGGTTGGGAAACAGAGGCACCCGAACCTTCACGAGCAGCTTCCATAGGTCGGTCAGAAGAAGTACCCATAACTTAATTCCTTCAAAAGGGAAGATCACATTGCATTAGGGATATGTACTAGATGCTTATGCACTCTATATGTGATGCAATTATCATAAACCATATAAGCGAACAAATAATCTAAATAGAACCTTTTCGAAAGCAAACAACTATATTAGTAATTCACAACAAAAGTCCTAGAACCACAAACCTAGGCTCTGATACCAACACTTGTAGCGACCCTTTTAAAACGATACCACTACTTAAACAAGAAATGTAATTAAGTACTTGTACATTCAAAATCGATTAATGAGGGCATACTAATTTTAATCTAGTAGAGGGATTAGATTCATAACGAACTCCAACTAAAAAAAATTAAGCAACTAACCGACCAGATCTTCATGCATATATTAACCTCACACTCGAGGGTGAAATAACAAGAATATCACAAGTTTCCGAGTACCAAAATTAGCCGGCTCATGCTTCACACAACTTTCAAGACATAAGCAAACTAGTATATTACAAGGCTTCGGTTTACACACCCCAAAAACATAAAAACGTATAACCATACTTATATTACAACCCATTGTGACATGACCAAATCAGCCCTCAAAATTTATGTAAATATACAACACAAAGATCATGTACAAGTCCCAAGGTTTATACAAACTATATATGCCTATATGCAAATGTGATCTTCCTTAAGGCTTTCAAAATCTCCATCATCAATGGCCAGCTTCAAGCATCATCGCGAATAGCCCCTACGATAGAAACAACTATCGCTAAGCATATAGCTTAGTGGTGTAAAAACTATAGGTTTGGAGCCCTCAAATTCAACAAGTTATCATTCTCAAGTCAAGGGCAGCACGATTGAAACAAAATTAACAAATCAAGTAAACAACATACAAGGAGTATCAAGTTCAATATTTAAAGGTCCAAATGTCAAGAATGCTCCTAGCACAACTTTTCAAGAGATTCAATAACAAGGCTCACCCAATATATACATCATGTCGTCACACTAAGCACGAGTAGGTATCAAGAAGGATCAACGCCCTACATCAAGAAGGGTCAAAACCCAATAATCAAGAGAACCAAGAACCATATTAAAAATGGCTTCCTAGTTCGTACTTAAAATGGACAACTTCCATTCTTAAGACGAACTAAAAATCCAGAGTCAAGATGGAAAATGATCCGTACCAAGAGGCATGCCAAGCGTGACGAAGTCACAGCCACAAGAAGGACAAGGTCCCAACAAGAGTGCCAAGTGATCAGACAATCCGTACAAGTGGGAGAGTTACACAAGCGTCGTTAATGTCTTAAAAGATACCAATACGACAATGCAAAGTGATAAGGGGTAACCAAGGTACCAAGATAAACTTTCAGATATACCAGAAGGTAAAAAGAGTACAAGTACAAGTTTATACACAAACCTCAGTTCTTTAGCACACAAACAGTCCAACAAACTCCACGAGTCAAACCGTAGACCAAGCAGCGTATCAAAGTCTTCAACTTGTATACAAGGATATACAACCTTAAAAAATGAATTCAATATATTATTTACTTTCTAGAAGCTCAATAATGATGACGTAAAAATAGGGTTATTATCAAAAGTAAGCCTAGCCTGCACAAATACGACTATGCTCCCAGAACAGTAAATTCTGGCCATCCTAGTGCCTCATGTCACAACTAAGATTTAAAATGGCAAACGACCAAGCTGGACTGCATACTCTTCATGAAAGATGTAGATACCTCTCTTAAGGTTGCAAACTACCAAAAAATCACCGCAAAATATATTTTGGATCAAAAGATATATTCAAAACACTAACAGTTGTCCATATAGGATTTCAAACTTCAGAATCTAGACAGAACTTGTCATATGATGCGTCCCATATTTTGAATCAATAACAACCACATTAGGGTTTAACATCAACATAAGAGTTGTACATATACGAATTATCTTCACAAATCATATTTATTCACAGTAAACAAATATCTACAGAACGAGATATGCTTAATCTACTAAACGCTACCCAGCTCAAAAACAGGTTTTACTACTTACCAAAGAGAAGAGTGTAACTCGATTTCCAGCCAAAAGGACCAAGATTTTGTCTTGTGATCTTGAAGAAAAATAGGTTAGATAATGTTCTAAGGGACTTATACTTCAGCTGAGACGAATTTCCTAAGAGGAGGTGTCAAAATATAGTAACACAAGAGGTGCTTATCATATAGACAACTGTCCCTAAAAGTTGGCTGCCCAAATAATTGTGTGCTGCCCAATTGCATACATATACACCTATATATATATATATATATCCTTCACCTCCTTTTTAAAACTATATATATTTCTAATTAAACTATTACATAAATACTCCCATACAAAACATTAAATTACGATGACAATTATTTTAAGCAAGGTTACAAATATAACATTATTTCAAGTTCCCAAAATGAGAATAAAACATATTGTAGTAATTAAACAGTGGTTTATCGACTTGTGATATCTTGTTAGTATTTTTGGGGTGTTACAACTTAAGGAGCAGATCTTGACAGAATCCCATAGTTCTCGATATTCCATTCACCCGAGAGCTACCAAGATGCACCGTGATTTGTGGAGATCTATTGGTGGAAATAGATGAAGAAGTGTATTGCGGGATTTGTGGCTAAGTGTCCTAATTGTCAACAAGTGAAGGATGAGCATAAGAAGCCAGGATGCTTATCCCAAGACATTAATATTCCTACGTGGAAGTGGGAAGATGTGAATATGGACTTCATAGCAGGGTTGCCACGTACTCGGCTACAACATGAATCAATTTGGCTTATAGTAGATCGGACCATTTCCTTTCCGTCAAGGTTTCTTATTCGGAGGAGGACTATGCCAAGATGTATTTAAGAGAAATTGTAAAGTTTCACGGAGTGCCTTTGTCCATTATTTTCGATCGTGGTACCCAATTCAATTCTCAATTTTGAAAGTCATTCCAAAATGGTCTTGGTACTCTTGTTAAGCTTAGTACGACCTTTCATCCCCAAACGGATGGGCAAGACTTGACCCCAAACTCTTGAAAGTTACAAGAAAGTAATACAACACCTAAAAGGCCAAAAAGAGCTTGGAACCTTTGAAAATTCTTTCAAGACCTTTCCTTTGACTAAAATGATTATCCAAATTCAACGAAACTATTAAAAACCAATACGAGCCTCCAAAACCTGAATGTTAACAAAAGTCAACCTAAAGGTTAAAATCTCACCAATTTCAAACTTACGACCTTAAATTCATAAAATGTCACGACATTGGGGTACCCCCTAGATGTAAGATGGGTATTGAATCCCGAAGGACCCCATAACAGCCACTTAGCACTCACAACATAAAAAATACAACAATAAGAGTAAAATAATAGTCCAAGTCCAATAGTTTTTATAAAACAAAAGCGGAAGTCTAAAACATTTGTCTCATCATAGCAATATATTACAATAGAATGAATTGGGCCTAGCCCATGCATCATGCCCAAAAGTGAAATACAAGAAAAGGAACTAAAACAATGAAAGTCCATCCTCGAAGTATGAGGACTCACCAAAACTCAGAAATACTGAACTCAACCACTGGCCATGAAACAGATGACCTTGAATGTTGGACCCTACATTTGGGGAAATGTAGTCAAGAGTATGTGTTAGTACAAAACAATGTACCAAGTATGATAGCTATGCATAAAACATTTAAATCATGCCAAAAGGGAACATTTGATTTCATGACATGCAATTGACCAAGGTAAAACATCATATAACAGGGTTAGAAAACATAAGACATAAGAACATGGTCAATGTAAGCTAACATCATCTTTAAAACATTTGAAATCCTATGCGATACTTCTTGAAGTAACCTTAGTTCATTATTAATGTGGGAATTATCCTTAACTGACATAGAGACCATGTGAGCTATAACATGATCCCCCGATGTCTCCCACACCGAAAACGGTTGTCCTACTTGCCAAGGTAAGGACCATAAATCTGAGCTAAATTGGATCAACTAGCTAATGTCTATCTAGACAATCATCCTATGGGGGTACATAGGTAAGGGATAAGGAGATTTCTTATAGAAACCCAAGCTTTACTAACGCGAGAGCTTCCATCTCAATATTCTCTCGGTGCTAAGCATAAATTCCATAGAATAGTCAATTCTTCTTGTTCTTATTATCCATGGAAATGCATGTCATCTTGCCAATCCAAGCTAATACATCATGCGTGGAAAGGTATCCGTGGTTAACCAATCCAAGATAGTTTCATTAGGATAGCTCTTAATCGTTGATTCAATTAGGTGAGAAAACCTTTCAACCTAAGAATCATTATTAGGTAAGAAAACCTTTCACATCTTACTCTTATGTGTATATGATAAAATACAATCAGTAACACACCATCATCATTATAATTGATACTTTACTCTCAAAGTATCCTTAAAATATTTGCATAGATTTCATAAGAAAATGCGTAAGTCCATAATTTTCCTCTTGTGGTTCAAAACCCACGTTCAATCATCAATACATTGAAACATGGGTTATCTATGGATTTCATCATAAATTCATGTCAAATTTTGTCACGCCCCGAGCCTACTCCTTGGGCATGGATGGCACTCGTGAACCATTGCTGGCCCCAAGCGAACCCTTGGTCTGGCTTGACTCTTAGAGGAATACTTACTCATATTAAAATCACTTTAAAAAGTAAATTATAACATAAATGTTGGAAAAGATAAACTCATACTTGTTTAAAGAAACATTCAACAGGCCAAAAGAGGCAACTCAAATCTCAACATGAACAACTTAAAACGTAAAGATTCATGAACTAGTGTCTATCTATATATGAAGCCTCTAATGCTATGAGGGATGTCGGGATAAAACCCCTGATCATCCTAACAAACTGAAATACTTGAAAAATATAATAAAGGATCCTACGGAAGCAAGGAGGCTCACCAATACTCACTCAACTGGATCAACAAAGTGCTGGAAGTTGATCCTGCTTACATGTATCTGCCTCATAAAAGATGCAGGCCAAATGGTGTCAGTGTAACACCCCAGAAATTTGTAGGTTAAACTAGATCCTAAACGTAAGGTTAAAAAGTGTAAAAATGACTCCTCGGAAGTTAGTAAGTCATTTAAGGTTGAAATAAGTCTATTTGAGACTAGCCCAATAGGACAAGTACCAAGCTAAAGGAGCAAGCCAAGACCAAAGGCCAAGGCAGCCCCAAAACTTGAGCACACTGCCTCAACTACCACGACCATCACCACGACTCGTGGGAGGCTTCGTGGAGTTGCCTTGGCCAAAGGAGGGAAGCCTCCTAGTGTCTTAGACACTGCCTCAACATCCACGGAAGGGACCACGGCTCGTGAAACTCTTCGTGGAGAGGACTTGGGCAAGGTGGCTTGAAGGCACGAGGTAGTATAGCTACTGCCTCAACCCTCCATGGGCATGCCCACATGTCGTGGTCCACTTCACGGCTCGTGACGGGCCCCGTGGAGATGATTTAAGCAAATGAGCCTTGTGCCCTAAAAAGGTGGCCACTGCCTCACCTTCACGGGCAAACCATGGGTCGTGGTCCACACCATGGCTCGTGAAGGGTGGCTCATGGTCCCTGATGGGGACCATTAAATGAGGGTCAACCAAGTCATTTCCTTTTTAGTCGAGTTAAGTGGGGGTGTTTTGGGTATATTTAGGGGAAGTATATAGGTTGTTTTTAAGTCAAATTTCATAAGACCAAGTCATTATTTACAGACACCCATTTGAAATAAAAAACTTCCTCCTCTCTCAATATTTCTCTCTCTAGACTCAAGACAAAGAAGAAGCCATTGGAGCTAGGGTTTGTAGATTTTCAAGGTTCTTCCCCAAATTTATTGAAGGTTCTTAAGTGAGGTATGTATGATGAGCCCCTTCAAATTGTGTTTTTAAGATTCCAAATTCCCCAAATCTAGGGTTTTCAATCTATGACATGGGTCTTCTTCCAAAATGATTTTTATTGTTTAATTATGATTGATTATGGTTGGTTATGGTGACTTGTGAATATATTGATTGAGTATTGATGTTTTATATTGAAAATTCCCCATAGACCCATCTTTCCCCCATATTGATAAATCATGAATTGATGTTGTGGGTTGGTTGATATTATGAATATGTTAATTGAATATGTTTATATTAACTAAGCTATTGAATCATGAAATTCCTCCTATATTATGTAGTAATTGTATATGGTTGGGTTGATTGTGATTCAAGACCCTTGAAGGGAAAATATATGAGGGCTAGTACCTTTTTATGAGAATTATGTATGATATTGTGATTCACTTAAAAGGTGAGGATACTTTGATGATTCTGTAGTTGTGGTATTGTAAGATCATCCTCCCCAACCCCTACACATCACTATGTATGATAGTGTGGTTGGGTTGTATGAACGACTATTCTCATGAACACCCTATAAATATGATGTGAAAGGCTTACTCACATGTTAATGATACTAAGGTTGAAAGGACATTCTCACCTAATGAATCTATGAGCTCTTATGTTAATATGTTGGTTTAGTGTAACACCTCGGAAAATGGTAGGTTAAACTAGAACCTAAACGTAAGGTCAAAAATCATAAAATGACTCCCCAAATTTTTAGTAAGTCATTTAGGGTTGAAATGAGGTTCATTGAGTCAAGACGAAGGGGAAAGTGCCAAGGCCAAGGGGCCAAACCAAGGCGAAAGTCCAAAACTGCCCCTAGCTAGGAGAAAACTGCCCCACCTTCACGAGGGGGACCACGAGTAATGTGAAGTCTAAGAAACATCTTGATCCTATATTGATGGAGTTGAAAAAATCAGTTCTCAACAAGTCCGTTGAGGCTTTCTCCCGAGGGGGAGATGGGGTGCTTAGGTACCAAGGTAGATTATGTGTTCCGGATGTTGATGGCCTAAGAGAGAAAATTTTAGAAGAGGCTCATGGTTCGCAGTATTCCATTCATCCAGGATCCACCAATATGTATCATGATTTATGGTTAGTCTATTGGTGGAATGGCATGAAAAAGGATATAGCGGGTTTTGTGGCCAAATGTCTGAATTGTCAACAAGTCAAGGCCGAACACCTAAAATCGGGAGGTTTGTTCCAACATATATATATTCCAACTTGGAAGTGGGAGGAGCTAAATATGGACTTTTTCGTGGGTTTGCCTCGTACTCAAAGGTAACGTTATTCTATTTGGGTCATTGTTGATAGGATGACTAAATCAGCCCGCTTCATTCCCGTCAAGGTTACTTTTTCGGCGGAAGACTATGCCAAGTTTTACATCAAGGAGGTAGTGAAGTTGCATGGGGTTCCTTTGTCTATCATTTCGGACCGGGGTGCTCAATTTACTTCACATTTTTGGAAAGTGTTCCAACAAGGGCTTGGTACCAATGTTAAGATTAGTACCGCTTTCAACCCTCAAACGGATGGTCAAGCGGAACAGACCATTCAAACCATAGAGGACATGTTGAGGGCCTGTGTGATAGATTTCAGGGGTAGCTAGGATGACCAACTCCCTTGATTGAATTTGCCTACAACACTAGTTACCACTCAAGCATTGCCATGGCTCCGTTTGAAGCACTATATGGTAGGAGGTGTACATCTCCAATGGTTTGGTTTGAAATAGGTGAGTTTTCTCTAATTGGTCCCGAACTAGTCTATGATGCCATTGAAAAAGTTGGACTCATTAGAGAGAGGTTGACAACGGCCCAAAGTCAGCAAAAATCTTTTGCCGATGTTAGAAGGCGGGATCTTGAATTTGAGATTTGTGATTGGGTCTACTTGGAAATCTCACCTTTGAAAGGTGTGATGAGGTTTGGTAAGAAGGGGAAGCTTAGTCCCCGGTATGTGGGCCCATACCAAATCTTAAAACGTGTTGGGAAAGTTGCATATGAATTAGTCTTGCCAAATAAGTTGGCTCCGGTTTACCCGGTGTTTCATGTTTCCATGATTAAGAAGTGCATTGGTGATCCAGTATACATCCTTCCTATAGAGGACTTAGGAGTTAACAAGAACCTTTCTTATGAAGAGGTCCCAGTGGAGATTTTGGACCGGCAAGTTAAGAGGTTAAGGAAGAAAGAGGTAGTTTACCTTAAAGTGTTATGGAGGAATCACTTAGATGATGAGGGTGATACATGGGAGGCTGAGGCCGATATGAAGTCTCACTATCCTCATCTTTTTCCTTCTACTCCTATCCCACCTTAAGGTAAGTAGTTTTCTTGAGTTTGGTGCTTTGGAAGTCATTTGTGCTATGAGTGTTCTTTATGATCTCCTTATATAGTGCATGTTTATGATGAAATTCATGTTCAGTATAAATTGAGCTTTCATGAACTATATGTTTCTCATGTTGAATTGCATTTGTGTTTGATGTTGGCATATGTAATTTCATTAGATGATTTGATGAACATGTTTTTCTATACTTGTGATGATACGGCATATTGGCTCCCTATTGTTGTGTTGAGCTTGTTTGAGTTGGAGAAGGTAGTTCCTCCTAAAATGGTATGAAATGATGAGTTTTGTGCATATTGGGTTGTGGATGTAGTTCCTACTTCCTTGTGGTTGCATTGTTTATGTCTTGAGATGGAGTTGATGTTTCCTCCTATAAGTTGTACATTTTTGTTATGTTGCATGCATGATGGGATGCTAGTCTTGAGTCTTTAATTCCTTAGGGTGTCTAAATCGTTATTCGAGGAAGAATGTTCCCAAGGGGGATATAATGTAACACCTCGGAAAATGGTAGGTTAAACTAGAGCCTAAACGTAATGTTAAAAATCATAAAATGACTCCCCGAATTTTTAGTAAGTCATTTAGGGATGAAATGATGTTTATTTAGTCAAGACCAAGGGGAAAGTTTCAAGGACAAGGGGCCCATCCAAGGCCAAAGGCCAAGACTGCCCCTATATAGGAGCACACTGCCCCACCTTCACTAGGGGGACCACAAGTCGTGGTCCATTCCACGGCTCGTGAAGGTGGTGGTGAAGCCTCCTTGGCCATGGGAAAGTGGCCACACTTCTGCCTAGCTACTGCCTTAGCATCCACGGAAAGGACCACAACTCGCGCTCTTAACCACGGATCATGGATCCCTTCGTGGAGATGCCTTAGGCATTGAAACCAAGGGCCCCAAGTGACATGCTCACTTCCTCAAGGGACCACGACTCGTGGTCTTCACCACAGCTCATGGAGCCCGTCGTGGTAATGCCTTGGGCATGTGAACCTAGGGCACCACTTCCCAAGCCACTGCCTCAACTCCACGGGCAGAACCACGGGTCATGGTCCTCACCACGGCTCGTGTAGTGGCTCCTGAGGCCTGGACGGGGTTCAATTAATGAGGGTAGTTTAGGTCATTTGCTTTTAAGTCCAATAAAAGTAGGGGTGTTTTGGGTATTTTAAGGGTATGTATATATATTGATTTTAAGTAAAATTTCACAAGACTTGGTCAATATTCACAAACACCCAAATTGAAATAAAAAACTCCCTCCTCTCTAAATATTTCTCTCTCTAAACTCAAGAAGAAGACGAAGCCACTGAAGCTGGGTTTGTAGATTTTCAAGGCTCTTCCCCAAATTTCTTGAAGGTTCATAAGTGAGGTATGGATGCTTTTCATCCTTGGGTAGCTATCACCGAAGGAGCCCCTTCAAATTGTGTTTTTAAGATTCCAAATCCTCCAATTCTAGGGTTTTGAATCTATGGCATGTGTCTTCTTCCCAAAACGTTTTTATTGTTTAATTATGATTGATTATGGTTGATTATGGTGAATTATGAATATATTGATGGAGTATTCATGTTTAATAATGATAATTCCCCATAGACCCATGTTTCCCCCATATTGATAAATCATGAATCGATGTTGTAGGTTGTATGATATTATGATTATGTAAATTGAATATGTTTATGTTAATTAAGCTATTGAATCATGAAATTTCTCCTACATTATGTAGTAATTGTATATAGTTGGATTGATTATGATTCAAAATCCTTGAAGGGCAACGGTATGAGGGCAAGTACCTTTCTATGAGGATTATGTATGAGATTGTGATTCACTTGAAAGGTGAAGATACTTTGATGATTGTGTAGTTGTGGTATTGTTGTAAGATCATCCTCCCCCACCTCTACACATGACTATGTATGATATGCTATGACTATGATGGTATTGTTGGGTTGTATGAAAGGCTATTCTCATGAACACCCTATGAATATGATGTGAAAGGCTTACTAACATATTGATGATTCTAATTTGAAAGGTCATTCTCACCTAATGAATCAATGAGCTCTTATGTTATTATGTTGGTTGGGTGCCTAGTGCATTCTCTTATGAACATGAATTTAAGTAAAGACTTAATACGACTTTTAAAGGGGATTATGCTTAGCACCGAGCGGATATGAGTATGAGATGGGTTCCTTCACGCTAGTAGTTGGGTTCCCAATATGGATATATCATGAGATGGAAACCTCCACGTTAGTATTTAGGGTTTCTAGTATCAATCTCCTTATACCATAAATATGTGCCCACATAGGTCTTTAGCTAGTGGATCCACCTAAAAGCTATTATGAAAGTTCTACCGTAGGCAACTACGACACCTCTTTTCGATGTCACCTGATTCCATGTAGCTCACTTGGTCTATGATATGATTATGAACTATGATAAGAACATGGATTTAATTATGACTTCTTAAGAGGTACTACTTAGTATGAGTGGGGGTATGGGACTTCACTTATGCATTTCACAAGTAGGCTTTAAGAGGGGTTATGGTGTGGTTCTCTTATGTTATGATGACTTATGGATTATGTATGAAAGATATGTATGAATGTTAAGGTTGACATTATTTGTTACAAGTTATGAATATGTATGACTCCATACTTATGTATGTTGACTATGAATAAGGCAAAGTAAAATATGTATATTGTTGGTAGCCTAAATGTGATACTTAGCATTTGGTAGGGTTATGGGACTTTACCTTTGCATTGCACTAGTGTGGCTTTGGGTTGCTTATATGTTGGTTTGGCTTATGTTTCTTCATAAATGTGCATAATGACTTTTAAACTTTACAAAGGCATTATTTGAACTAAATGTCCCTTTTATGCAAGTTTTAAGGATTTTGTGCATGGCTTCCATACATAGTACATTATTTGTGCTAACCCATATTTTCAACATTTTATGAGTGTAGGTTCCGGCCATTGATACATACTACTTTCTTCAAGTGAAGCTTGGGTTGACTATTCCCTAGGCTTGGTGAGTCCTCAAGTTCAAGGACAAGATATTATTGTTTCAAGTTTCTATTTTATTTCCTACTTTTGAGACTTTATTGATGTAAAGGGCTTTGACCCTGTTTGTACTCTCTATTGTACTAGATGGTGATTGAGACAAGTCTAGATTCTTATTTTCATTTATGAAATGGAGTAGACTTCGATTGTAAAAGTTTTATATTTTCCGCAATTATTCTATGTCTTTATGTTATGATTATGCAAAGGGCTTGTATGAGACCCCTTTGGGGTCAAGTATGCCATGTTGCTCCTAGGGGGTAACCCTAGGTCGTGACATTGAGTGCCTAGTGCATTCTCTTATGAACATGAACCTAAGTAAAGACTTAATATGACTATTAAAGGGAATTATGCTTAGCACCGAGCGAATATGAACAATGATATGGAAGTTTTTACGTTAGAAAGTCTGGCTTCTCAATGTAAGTTGTCTCATGAAATGGGAACCTTTTACGCTAGTAGTTTGGGTTTCTAGTAACAATTTATGTCAATCATAAGAACACCATGGTTGACTTAGTAGAGCTAGATATGGTGGACTTTGATGTTATTCTAGGTATGGATTGGCTTCATGCCTGTTATGCCTCAATTGATTATAGGACATGACTAATTAAGTTCCAGTTCCCTAATGAGCCAGTTTTTGAGTGGAAGAGTAGTTCACTAGTGCCTAAGGATCATTTTATTTCATACCTTAAGGCAAGAAAGTTAGTTTCCAAGGGATACCTCTATCACTTAGTCCTAGTTAACGACTCAAGTGTTGAGACGTCACCTATTCAATCAGTTCCATTTGTGACTGAGTTTACAGAGGTCTTTCCGAATAATTGATAAACGCTCAACAACATCTCATCCAATACTAGATGTGGGTGATCGTTATCTAGCATGAAACCCAACCAAGAGTTGGGGTCAAACCCACAAGGAGAAGTATAAGTTCGTATTCAGTTACGAAGTTATAAACACATTCTCATTGGTGGTAGGAATAAATATTACCGAAAACATTGACTTATATTGAAAGGGGTGACAACAAATGTCAGATGGGGGGTTGGTTTGTCAATTAACAATTGAAACAAATACGAAAACAGGGGTTTCAACAAGATTAAGAGGAATTTTCGGGATGTGATCTATTATAAGATAATTACGCTATATGAGTAATTTAAATTTAACAATAATTTTCTGAATCATTGTGGGTAGGCTAGGCTATAAGTGCAATAGTTTTCTCTAGAACAACTATTACGATTGAGGCGAGGTCTCTTGAACCTCACAAGCTTAACAAAATAAATAGCCCACAACTTTAATGTATCCACTCTCTCGAGCTAGATAGATAGAATTGAGTTTAAAATTCACTCTCTGCAGTTGAACTCATATCAACCCAATACCTATAATCATTAATCAAAAGCTTTGGTTCCAAAACCTCTTTCTCAACCAAGCCAAGAACTCTAAGATAGAATTGTATTTGAGACTACAATCCATAGATTAAAATGAAGATAATGATTAAACACCATATTAAAGCAACAATTACATCATTACACAACAATACCCATAAGATAATTAGACAAATAAATATATGATCACACCCCAAGAATTGGGGTTTTATCTAGACATCATAAAAAGAGAGAAACGATTATGAAATACAATAGTCATGATCTGGGTAAAGGTTTTAAGGTTTTTACGATGGTCCAAATTAAATAAATTCCAAAACCCACTTGCAAATTCTCAAGTTTATGCTTCAAAAGCTTCAAAGTCTACAATGGAAACCCAAAAACTCAGAGAAAACCTTAAAATCTCGAACTCAGGGAATTAGAACTAGAAAAGACTTTGAAATTTCATTTTAAATTTCAATTTATAGTTGTCCAATTTTTGGCCTAAAAGGCCATTGGGCGAAGAAAGTCAGGCCTCGCCGAACCAGTCTGCGATGTGCCCATTGCTCTAAATTATCGCTGGTTTGATATTGGCCATTTGTCTTCAGGGTTCTGTAACTTTAGGTGATCCATGTTTTTGTCGCAGAGTCGTTCCTTGATACGCCGACTGCCCATTGTCACGACCCATGGGTACCTCTCAGATGTAACAAGGTGTATAAGACCACGAGAGGCCTCATACAAGCCATTTAGCATATCATAACATAAAGTAACAGAAAAGGTGCGGGAATTTGAAACTTTTCAATTCAATCAAAGTCTTTTATAAAAGCAAGCGGAAGTCTAACATTACATTGTCTCAAACCATCTAAACATAAGAAGTAAATCTTGGGATGCAGCCCATACAATAGTCTCAAACATAAAAGAAAGACATAATGAGATAGCTGATCCAATCCTCGAATACAATGAGGACTCACCAAAGCTTCACTTCACAATCCTCTAGGAACCTAGCCACAAGTGTGTGAATCGGGAACGTCGGACCCTACATTTGATAAGAATGTAGGCAAGAGTATGCGTTAGTACAATCAAGTACTAAATATGATGGCTAGCATAAACAACATAAACATAAGCGTTAGTCAACATAATACATAAGGCATAAACATAATCAGTACATATAAAGCATCATAATTGTAGAGGAATACTCCCTTAAGTGACCTCACTTAAGCTTAGCCAAGACTTAGGTCATCTACCTCTAGTCAAGCTTACATCATGGAATGCATATCTAGCAACACTCCAAACATGTCAACTTCATAACATAATCACAATAGTCATACTTACTTTTAAATATATGGGGATTCACCTCTATTCCTAGTTCATAAAGGCTAATAGGTATTCACCTCTTGCCTTACTTACTTTTAGATTGCGAGTACTCGCCTCTACATCATTTCATAAGGAGTATGGTTACTCACCTCCCTGTCCATTCATCTTAGTAAGAACGTGGGGACTCACCTCTTGTTCAAGTCTAAGGAGTAGGGGAATAACCTCATATCCTTACATATGGAGGTCAAGGGTAATCGCCTCTAGCCTCATCATTCATTTAGAATTTTAGTCTAGATTAATTTTACGTATGCAATTTTTTCAACTTAGAATCATTCATGTGAGTAAACCTTTCACATTCATACAATCATGCTTATCAATTCGTTATAGAAAGTATATCTTCCCCATCATTGCATTTATAATCAACAATGCCTAGTCTAGCATTTACTCTCAAATCAGTACATCTTATGATAATCATTTATGCTTTACTATCAAGAAATTAACTTCATGGTCATCATATATGCTTTAATCTAAAGCAATTCTAATCATAAATCATCAATCCTATAAGGAGATATCTAACCCATAAAGTTTCCCTCACATGGCATCAAACCCACTATATCAATTAAACCCTAAAATCATAGGATAGGCATGGGTACATGTAATTTCATCCTAAATACATGCAATTTTATCAATTCAATCATAAACAATCATAATACACTCAATTGGATCAACATTCATCATAACCCACAACAATGGAAGAAACCCTAACTAGAATTGGGGAATTCTTCTTCAAATTGTGAAATTCTAGGAAACTTCATGGGAGGAAGGATCCCATGGATGAAAATCCATCATACCATGATTACAAATCCTAGCTTCAATCTCCTTCTTCTTCTTCCAACTTCTACAGAGAGAATATTTGAGATGAGTTTTGGGAATTCTTTTGGTATTTTGAGAGAATGACTTAATTGGGGGATTTTGGGGGTTAAAAATACTTATATAGGTGTTTTAGAGTTAAGCAAAACGACACCACATTGATTTAATTAAAACGAGAAAATATCCTTCAACCCCTAAACTTAACTGATAGTGACGAACCCCTAATTGACGGACCATCACCTGACCTACGGCCCGTCCTGGTCAGTCGTGATCCATGGTCATAGAATTTGGCCAATCCACGGAGGGCTGGACTACTGGACGTGGACCCACCTACGGTACGTAGGTCCCTTTGGGGTCCATGCCAGGACACTTTCTGAGGTGGCCATTCACGAGGCCCACCTACGAGGTATAGGTCCAACCACGATGCGTGGTTGACCCTCGTGAGTGACGCCTGCAACAACTCCAAAAGCTGCACTTTTCCTCGTTTTGAATCCGAGGTGTTACATTATTTCACCCTTGGGATCATTCGTCCTCGAATAAGATTCTAAGCACGTTCTAGGCAAAGAGACTCAAGACTAGCAGCCCATCATGCATGCAACTCATCTAAATGCACACAAGAAAAGTGGAACTTCATCTACAAGATAACCATACTCAATGCACCATAAGGAAGTAGGAACTAAATCTAACAACCTAATATGCATGAAAGATTAACATTTTTCATGTTCAAGGAGGAACTATCATCTCCAACCTAAAACTATGCTCAACACAATCTGATGGAGCCTATATGCAATTCAATCTCAAAAAGCACAAATTCAAGAATGGGATCTCCACTCAAAGTTAAGGCATGTTCTATACTCATCTCATGAAGTCTATAAGAAACTCATACCCAATACTTAACAACATGAGGAACAACCATCATAAAATTCATTTCTTTCAAAAACTAAAGCTTTTTCTTGAACATGCAATTTAAGGAAATCAGGGAAACACATAAAACACACATGACTTCAATCATAAGCATAACAAGAGGGACTTATTACTTCAAGCTAGAATAGGAGGAAAAATATGAGGATATCGGGACATCATATTGGCTTTCGCCTCCCAAGTAGCACCCTCAACTAGATGGTTTCTCCATAACACCTTAATGGAAGCTACCTCTTTATTCCTCAATCTCTTAACTTGTCGGTCTAAGATCTGAGCCGGAACTTCTTACTAAGAAAGGTTCTCTTTCACTTCTAACCCTTCTAGGTGAATTATGGATGTCGGATATCCATCACACTTTTTCAACATAGAGACGTGGAAAACTAGATGCACCGATGCCAACTCATTTGGCAAATCAAGCTCATATGCAACCTTACCAACACGTCTCAAAATTTTATATGGGCCTACAAAATGGGGAATAAGCTTCCCTTTCTTTCCAAACCTCATCACACCCTTCATAGGTGAGATTTTCAAGTAAACCCAATCATGCACAACAAAATCAATGTCTCTCCTTCTAATATCAACATAAGACTTTTGTCGATTTTGGGCCATTCTCAACCTTTCTCTAATGAGTCGAACCTTCTCAATAGCCTCATGAACTAACTCGAGCCCTATCAAGGCAACCTCACCCACCTCAAACCATCTGATAGGGGATCTACACCTTCTATCACAAAGACCCTCAAAAGTAGCCATACCAATATTCGAATGGTAGCTATTATTATAGGCGAATTCAATCAAGGGTAAATAGTCATCCCAACTTCCCTTGAAATCTATTACGCAAGCCCTAAAAATATCTTACAATGTTTGGATTGTTCTTGTAACACCCCTCAAAATGAAATAGGATAATTACAGCTTTGCCTGCGTGTTAGTAATTGATAAACTTATATAAATGTTTTAAAATGAGTTTATAGGTCAGTTTAGTTGAGTTTGAAGTCAAACGTCCATGACGTTCGAAGACTAGCCTAGTGTTGGTGCTTGCGTGTGCTTGATGTGTTGTCATAGTTTTGTTGTGTTGTTTGAAGTTTAGGTTAGATGGAGTGACCCTAGTACCTAGGTGGGGTGGTATAGAGTCATGACGTCCGATTATGACTCCCCAAGGACCACCCTCAGGGTCCTTGGAAAGGACCCAAACCTTGGCAAGAAGACTGCCCAAGGCAGTGAGGATTGACGCCCCGTCAATGGAGTGATGGCCCGTCAAAGGGGGGCGTGGCTCTACACTTAGGCGTGGGATCTTAGCCCCCAAATGAGAGCCTCTGATCCAATTGACGGTTGTACAGGACAGTGCCGTCAGTCCATTGACGGTCCGTCAACTGTGGCCGTCGATTGGTGCCCTGTTTCACTGGCAGGTTTTGGCCCGCATTCTAATTAGACCCTAAACGACTATTTTACCTATTTTTAGGTATGTTAAGTGTATTAAAAGTGTTTTATAGAATTTTGAGTTCATTATTTTCAAAACCCCAAAAGTTGAACTTCTCTTCTCCAAAAACTCTCTCTAGGAAGACTCCATTAGAACTGAAGAACTCAAGGTTTCTAGGTAAAATTATTCAAGTTTTCAAGAGGATTTTTGTAGGCATTCAATAAATAAGGTATGGGTATTTTATCTTTGATTCTCCTTTCAATCAAAGAGCCAAATCAAAGTGATTTCAATGTTTCTCAAAAACACTAAAAATCCCAATTTCAATTCTAAGCTTGGGTTCTTGCATGAAAGTATTTCAAATGATGATTTATGCTAATATTTATGGTTTTAAGATAAAAAACTCCATGAACCCTTGCATATCTTGAAATCTAAATTTTGGGTCTAAAGTGGGTCTATTGATTATGAGCTAATAATGTGATATTAATATGTAGATTGTTATGGGCCACTTATTTATGTATTGTTCTTTATTAAATTATGAGTAATTGATGGTCAATTGTGTTACATTGGATGTTGGCCTTGAATGGGCAATTGTGACCTAAGGTTTATGATGATGATGAAGTTGTGAATATATTATTGATTCTAGCATTTTATATATATGTTGTAGATGTTAGAATTGTAAGGTTTGATCCCTTTGAAAGTGAGGAGGTGTTTACTTTATAAGTATGTTGTGATCATGGCCTTGTAGGCAAAGTTGGATGGTTGTTGTTTTGAGTAATGTTGATTATGTGAAGGTAATGTGATATGATGTAAGTTTGTATATGGTCTAAGAGCATGAAAGGTGACCTTGTGTAGAGACTTTATGTGTTATGCTTGGTTGTTGTCTTCTTTGAATGGCTTATAATGAAGGTAAGGTTAGGATAGACTATGTTTACCTACTCTCACACCTAGTGAAGAATGAATGAAAGAA